>PVKA01006424.1:0-83730 GCA_004027165.1 Ctenomys sociabilis
AGAATTAATGTTCAGTGGTTTCAAGTTAATGCCATTTATTAAAATTTGTTACACATCATATATATGTAAATTAATATAGACATGACATCAATACATTGATATATTTATAATAATTTACAAAACACATATTCCTCTAAAATTATTCTTTTATTTTTAAAGAGTGAATATGTCATTTTTTAAAACCATTTATTACTCCAATTGAAAAAGTATTTTTTTTTTAATATACAGAATGAATGGCTGTTTAAGATTCCTTAAACATTGAAAGCAAATTACTTACTGCAAAGGAAAATTGAAGTATTTTAATGATCCCAAAATAGTAGCTCCTTGAAACTATGAAATTTTTTAAATGAAGATTTTAGTAATAGGCTGTTAGTTAAATGAGATGTAACTACACTTTCTGGAAAAATAAAAAGTTATGGCAAATTATAAGATGAAGTCTTATTAAGACGTGACAATTTTGTTGGATCAGAGAAGACTACCATAAATAAATGATTAATACAGTTTTTCCTCAAGCAAGTCTACAATTGCAAATGTAAAGAATCTCTAATATTTAAAGCTGTACTGACAGCAGCAATGAACAAATCTCAGTTTAATTCAGAATCTATTAACTAACAATACTGAAGTAATAACCTCTACTAATCCCTGAGAGTTCTTTTAAAATTGTGTATTGTTTTATACAAAATGCGTAAAACAATACATAACTATTATCTTTAGTAGATCATTTTTGACTATATTCCCCTTCATCTAATATTTGAACTACCTTCCAAAACTTAAAGTAGTCCATCCAGCCTTTTATTCCCCCTATTAATAGCTTTTCCTGCATGTACATATATAATCTAGTGGGACAGCACATAACACCAAAATGCAAAGTCCTTTGCTTGTCTTCATATTCTTTAAGAGAAAGTAAGAGCTCTTTTGGACAAGGTTAGGAATAATCTGTAGTCTATGTGTAGGATATCCCTCTGCCACACACCCAGGTTTATGTGTTATTGCACTCCATCTTCTTTATTTAATATTAATTTTCTCTAAATTCATAATGAATGCTATAACTCTGCTAAGACGGACATACTTCTTACTATTCAAATATATGATATTCTTCCCACCAAATCTATTTTGTTTCATCTTCCTAAAATAATATTTTTGAGTAATTCTTATACAATTTTCAAAATTCAGCTCAAGTTTTTACTTCTTTATAAGACTATGAACTCCCATTGTAGCTTTTATGTCTTTCATTTGCTTCTTATAACATTTACATGAAGTTTTAAAATATACATACAGCTCTTCAGGTTTATATGTCATTTGAAGCACTGGTACCTCCCATACTAGTTTTCAAGAGAAAGTTATAATTTAATACATTTTTTAATACCTAAGCATTTCATGATTGAATGAATGAATAACGAATAAGCAAAATTAACAAGTGCTATTTTCAATAATTATTCATGATGAAAGTAAAATCCTTTGGGCTAAGTGACAGTGCTTTTCATATCTCAATTTGACTTTTTTAAAAAAACAAGACAATCCTTGAAATGCTTCTATCCATTTCTTTCCTAATGAAAATTTTCTTTCAAAAAATTCTGAATAAAGAATGTCTACTACATCTAAAGTCTGAAACTGGGTGTAAAGCTAGGCTATATGACAGCAGGGCATGATACCATGTGCCTGTAATCCTAGCAATGGAGATCCAAAAGCAGGAGGATCACGGTGAATTTCCAGGACAGTTAGTCTACATAATGAATTCAAGGCCAGCCTGTACTATGTAAGCAAGACTCTGTCTCCAGAAACCATACCAACCAATCCAAACAAGCAAAAAAAAGCCTACCAAAACTTCCCATCATTCTATTATACAAAAGACCTATGAGATCAGATATTTAGTTATTAAGTATTACTTAATAATTAAGAGTAGGTTTTATTTGGATATAATACTATGATTCATATAAAAATACTCTTTGATGAACTATCTTCCTAACACAATTCAGAATAGCTTATTAAAATTCATAACATGTTCTGAAATCATAACATTTAAAATCTTGTTTAGAAATACACTTCTGTTAGACTACACTAGATATAAAGAATAATTTTAACAAGAACACTTTAAAATTCTCAATTATAATAATGAACAAATATAGTAACCAAAACAATAAAACCCACAATTTCATAGATTTATTTCATGAAATAAAATTATCAAACCCATGATTTTATCTCTATGGAGAAGTGAAGACTTTTACGGACCCAGTAGTTTTTAAGGTATTTTTTTTTAATAAAACTGGCAATAAATAAAATATTTAAAAATTATTTTGCTTTGTCTTTGAAGTGCTGGGATAGAATCCAGGTCCTTGTGAATGCTGAGCAAGTGATGTACCACTAAGCTCCATCCCCAGTCGAGAAATTATTATTGTTATTGTGTTGCTTTGTTTTATTTTGCTTTTGAGATAGCATCCCATCATATAATACTGGCCAGCTCTGAACTTCTTATTCAAGCAAAACTCATTTGGGGCTGTGGTTGTGCTGGGGATTGAAAGGAGCTTGGCACATGCTAAATGTTTTGCCTCTGTGCTACGTCTTTCAGCCTCCAGCTCAACTGTTTAAAAACTACACTCAGAACTCAAGCTCAAAGCAAAGCAAGTCTCATGTTGATGATTAAGAATAAAAAATACCATTTAACAAAAATTTGATTATGACTGACTTAAAATTTAAAACATAAACATCGTACAAGATGTTCTCTTCTATTCTATGGAGAAAAATTATTTTACAAATAATTATTTTTTGTGATAACCACATGTATTTATATACCTGACTTTTTTAATGCTATGGTAACAAGTATTAAACTGGAGAACTGGATATCTTGTTAGAGAATCCTACACTTAGGGTATAAAAAAAAGTTATTCTCAATATCTTAGATAAATGTTCTACTTCTTGTCTGAATATACCAAGTAAATTTTCCAGATTTTACAATATAAGGAAAGTAAGCATTAAATATGTTGTCCTATTAGATTTTTTTAATATATCCTGTTAAATGATACACTATATATGTTACTGACTACATGAAAATATAATTAACAATAATTTTAATCCATAATACTAGCAAAGTTTAAAAATGAATGCAATACACAAACTTCAATTATCCAATATTAATTTTAATTCTCCTTTTAAATGTAAGTAAACTTATCCAAATAAGGCAAATAAAAATAAACCAAGTTTGTAAAAATCCTAGTCCTTATAAATCTATACTCATAATAGATACATGGTAGTCTGTGAGTCTCATACTGCCTTAAATAAAGTTTTAATTTTGATAATGATTCAAATTATCATTGGCGGTGCTCGGTATTTCTTATAAAAATTCCTATCATAACCTGAATACATTGCCAGTGATACCTACTACTGAAACTACACATTTTACTTTTTAAAAAATCAAGATGTTTACCTCTGTCTCAAATATGTGAACTTTCACACAGCAGTTACAAAAGATAAGAGGGAAATAATAGGCTGGATTAAGGTAAAATGCAAGAAGACCATGTACATTACTGTTATTCTGTAAATCTTAGTTTCAGATGATCTTAATCCAGAGGTCTTTAACTAAACATCTGTTTAAAAAAACCTGGATAAAGTTCCAAAATCACTTTCAAGCCTTTGTCCTTTAAATTAGGCTTTGTATTTACCTAGCATAGATAAAAAACAAACACTTCAAAAGTTATTGAATGGCTGGGAAGAATAAAAAAAATCTCTGAAATTTGCAACTTTGAAATATTAGTATATTTCACTAAAAAAATTCCTTGCAAAGTTCTGAGAATTATACAAATTGAACCATTTGATGCTACAAAGTATTGCATAGAAGATTTTATATAGAATAAGAATTGCTCATTTGTGATTGAAACATGATATAATTTTTAAAAGAATTAACAGAAAACTAATTAGCTATAATTTGAAATTAACAAATTATTAATTTTATACTTATACATAATTAGCATTATATTTATCTAATCTTGGTAAATCATAGTATACTAATAACACTGTTCAATAGAGTTTTTTTCAGTTCAGAAACATGAAATTAATAAGGCTATGAATTATACTTCAAATTTATTTCAACAAATATTCTGCAAATCAAGTATTCTATGAATTTAAATTACAGTTCTTTTGAAAGTATAGCCTGTTGATAGTAAAGATAAGTCACATATTAAATTGTTAATTATAAAATGTCAAAGGCAGAAACAGTAATTATGAGCACAAAGTATCAAACAGATACGGAGATTTAAAACTGTTCATATTGGGAGAATCCATCTTATTTAACATTAAATAATTTCACTTCTCCCTATATCAAGGTAACCATTAGTCTTAAAAAATGCATATTGGATTTTATCAAGTAAATATTACTTTTTTACAAAAATCCCATACATTAAAAATCAACATTGGTCCTTTATGACATATATGTAAATACTATACAAGATACACAAAACATAGTATCTGATTTGTAACAAAAGACTGAATGCTAGTTACAAAAATTATACAGGTTTTTGTTAAAAATATCAAGACAACAAAGTAGAAATCTATATGCAAAATAACTATAATACATCTATCACTAAAGTTGGGTATGGGAAATTTGAAGATATAGCTTCAATTTTTATACTTTATTTAAAAAGTGGTATGATTTAAAGTATTGAAAAACGTGTAAGTGTAAAAAGGGCAATCCAGAGTCATAAACGTGCTCATGAGTGTAACACTAGTAAGGGAGTAATTCAGTTTATCAATATGTGAATTTATCAATCTAAGGAAAAGATTTCATAGCCTTTAAACAAGTAAATGATATCAGCTGTGCTTTTAATATGTTTGAAAAACTTTAAGGCTTCTTTGTAAGGAACACATGTTAGGAAGTATGCTGTGGAATTTTTCTTTGATTTTCCAACTAAACACTCACTTGTTTGATGCGATCTGGATTAACGGTGGTCTGGGGTTGTAGAATGCTGACTGGTTCCGTCTTGGCCACATTTTGGGGCATTTCTCGAATTTTTTCTGCAATGAATCCATGAACTGCATTCAGCGCTTCAACTGTTCCCTGGATCAAGCATACTCGCTCAGTAGTACCTGCAGACAGAAGACCTATTTTCAGAAAATATTCCTTCACTTTTTTATTTTTAAAATCTATGCAAATGAGTATTATAATGCCAATAAAACAAAATGAGGGAAAAGGTAGGGCTCTGCATACATATCTCGTTTTAGCATTCTTATTCATCCTTTTCTTATTGTTGTTGTTTCAAAGAAGATCTCTGGATTCTAGCAAAACCAGATATCCAGAGTATTTGTGAGTATATTATGAATTCACTAACATAACAAAAGCTGAGTGTTTAAAGATATAGTTTCATTTCAAGGTCTTAGGTTTAGAAATCGGTGACAACCTATTTGATCTGTTTTTCAAAAACCTTACTTTTTACAGAAAAATACCCACCAAAGCCAATATATCTATATATGACAGTATAGTATGAAAAGCAAAGACATATTATAATAGTGGCATAGTGGGTTTAGAGGTTCTTGGAAAGCTTACATAGTAAATAAATTTCTAAATTTCTAACATCTATTCAATTTACATGTTCTTTTAATTACAGTAATAATCACTACTTGATATTTTATATTTAACTGTTTTCATTAGAATGAAACCTTCATGTAGACAATTAGTTTTGCTTTGTGTGGTAATATCTCCACAAGTTACTACAGTCTCTGGAATATTAACAGGTCCACAATAAATATTTCCTCAATAAATGAATCAATGCTATCTTTACTGATGATATAATTTTAATAAAAAGCAGAATATCAGAATTAACAGGAAATATGAAATTCATGCACAGTTGATAAAATGATATTCATGATATTTACTATTTATTAAACAGATAAAAGGTACTCAGGACTAAAATGAAATAGGCTAGGTCATTTACATAGGTTGTGTAATCAACTATAATTTTACAGATACATATTAAAGCAAAATAAGTGATCAGTTTTTTATACTACTAAGAATTTACTGCAGCAGTCTGATATTCAATGGTAATCATCTTCTCCATATCCCTTACTTCCCAGAAATCTTAAAAAAAAAAAAAAAAAAGTTCAAAAGATGGTATTTCGGGCCAGCCAAATAGCTCAGCAGATTACAGCACCTGCAAGCAGGTGCAAGGACCAGGGGTTTGATCCCCAGGCCTGCCATGCCAGCCCTGCCCCCAGGGCATGCTGAGAAGACAGTTGAGACTGGGTATAATGGTGTGTGGCTGTAACTCCAGCACTTGGGAGGCCGTGAACAGGAGAATCACTACAAGTCTGATCTAGTATTGAGACCCTGAACATCCTGTAGACCCTTCCATAAGAATACAGAAAAAAAGAATGGTATTTCAAAATTTGTTAATTCTTTTTGAATTAATATGGATACTTTGAAGCATCTATAATTTAACCTTTGGATGATTTCTGTTTCAAAATTCTAAAGTACTCTGTACAATTTTCAAATGTATTTTTACAAACACATCTTTCTTTGTTTGTACCAGGGATTGAACTCAGGACCTTATGCTTGCCAGGCAAGCGCTTATGCTGCTGAGTCATATCCCCAGCCCCTCAAATGTATTTTTAATGTCTACTAGTTTTACAAAATACTGAGTTTCAGTGTGGCATTGTCAGTCTTACTAAGCTTCTTTGCACACCTCCCCTTATCTCCTTTTTTAGGGAGACTAAGATCCTTCTACTTCCATGACATATTTTTTTAATATTCTATATATTGGGAAAATTTGTAAAATTTTTCTTTTTATGTATTTGGTACAGGGTATCAGTACGGAGCTCAGACTCAGTGATCTCCCTGTTTTCAGCCTCCCCAGTGCTAGAATTACAAGTGTGCATCAACATGCCTGGACTCAGTGGCCAGCACAGTGTGCCTGGGGCAGGACCAGTTATGACATGTGGCGCCTGGGATTAAACCCTTGTCCTTGCACTTGCCTAAGCAAATGCTTAGTCTGTTGAGCTATCTCACCAGCCCTTATAAAATATTCTTAAAAATATTTTGAGAGACAAAGTTGTGAGAATACAAATATTCAAAGTAATCAAAAGGAGTTTATGTTGCTTCAAAGATTATAATGTATGAACATTTTTTTGTAGTAAGTTTCAATTTAAGTAACAGCAAAATATTATTCTAAAAAACACCAATGAACTCAAGAATTAGGAAACAAGTATAATTATAGGGGTACATCAAAATTATTTTAATATTTTAAATAATAAAAAAACTGAAAATAAAGTTTCTTAGATAATAGACATTTTAAGAGAGCAATCACACCTGTCATTCGTAATGAAGGGTAGGATGTGAAAAGCGCAATGTGAACGTGTACTTAATTTTTCCTTTCTCTTAAAGTACTCTTACTCTAGTCTATATTGTCTTTATGGTTCTTGAGTAAAATCTAGCTTATTGAAATGCTCAAGGGAGATTTTTTAAAGATTGCATTAATTATCCAATAAGTGAGTACAAATTCTGAGAACTCAGCAGAGAACACAAAACATAGGTCAGATTACATTACTGCTTTTGGAAACAACATAATATTCTTATGTGGATACTCAGTCTAACTTATATAGGATTTAAAAAAAAAACATATCATGATACTAAATAAAGAAGTTATACAACCCATACAGTTATTAAAATTTATATTTGATATAATACACTTCACATCTGACCCCACAATAAATCCTATTACTTTTCAGATTATATAGGCTAACAGCAGCAAATGGAAATTACTGAACCTTAATGATATGATTGTCTGAAATCAAATTCTACATATCTGTGGGTACAGCACAATTTTAATATAGTTTTTGGTTCACAGTTTTAGTCTATATTCTCTGATTGTAAAATTCTGTAATTTCTATTAGAACTATTGCAAAAAAAAAAGAAAAAAAAAAGAGGAGCAAAAAGCTGATACAACTATCATTGGGAAACACTAGAATCCTCAGAACACATGCTGTCATATTCTTCTGAAATCTAACAACCTTTTCATTCAGGTAACACAAAATCATATTTTTTCATGGGAAAATTACCAAAAAAGAAAACTGTCAGGTATGTGACCAAACTGTGTAAAGTAAATGATCCTATACATCATGAAGAGTTGCTAGATTTTGTCATTTTAAAGGCTTTTAGACTCCATTAGTGTCTGAACTAAACTGCCACTTATTTATTATTTTCTTTGCTTAACAGTAGCACTTACTTCTCTTTGCAACTAGTAACACAAGCTGAAAATATGTTAAATAAAGGCACATTCCCTTATTTTGCATAATGTAAAAATATGGATACATAAGAGTAACAGTTGTACATGCTCTTTTTAAGGGACAAATTACAAAAATTTATAACTGACCCCAGAAGGGTCACTATCAAATACAAAAAGTAATATGTAAAATCACTTTCCTTTTTTTTTTTTTTTTCAGAATGAGGCATTGAACTCAGGCCCTTGTGCTTGCCAGGGAAGTGCTTATCCACTGAGCCATCTCCCCTGCCCCTACTTTACTTTTTTATTTCACATGCAATGTTTAAAATGTACAAGTTCCTGAAACAAAGTACAAGTGTCAGAGAAGTTTTCACAGATAACTGATGAAATATATTCTTTCTACGCTGACTTGAGCAAGCACTTTAATCAGCTTCAGCTCTTGCTGAGGGCTCTCAAGAAGTTCTTCCCCAGGTCCTCCACACCTCTTGCTCTAGTTGTATAATTTGCCTTTTTGTATTGTATCATTACCAATAACAGAATATGTGTAAAAGTTCCATCAATATTTAATGACAATGATAAGGCAGAAAACTACCTTTTAGAAATGTAATGAAATACCTAATTTAAGCAAAGATCATAAATGCATAATATTATTGGGTAAAAAGTTAAAGGGAATTTTCAATGAACACATTAGAGTGACTTCAACATACTTCAGGGGTTAGCATTGTTACGATGAAAAACGTGAGAAAAAATAAATCACAGTATGTGCAATATGATTTATTGAAGTTCATGCCCCAAAGTAGCTAAACCCAAGTCCAATGAAACATTTATACTACTTTATAATTGCACATAATACTAAAAATAGAGATATTACACAAAAAGAAAGCAAAGATATCAATAAATAGTATAAAATATCTTAGATAGATTAAACCAGTTTCAATAAAATATTATTTCCAGGCAACAAGAAATTTAAATAAGAGGTGTTACGATCCAGTATAAATTTGTTTGATTGAATCCAAATTCAAACAACTTTTATTGGAAACATAGTTGAAGCACATAAAAAAATCAAAGAATTACTGTTAATTTTAAGTTGTAACTATAAGCTATGAAAACCCACCATTTTTTTCTTTTTCATTCTTTTCTTGAGATGCATACTGAAACATATACCGGAAAAATCATTTGAGATAGCCAAAAAAAATTACATGACACCTATGTGGTTAAATTTTAACATTACTGATATAAATGAAAGACAAAGAAAGATTCATTGTACTACTCTTCCTTTATATATGTTTGACATTTTTAGAACAATAAAATTTAAATCTTCCTTGACCTTATATTCTTATTCTAGTTACACTGCTCAATTTCTTTATCCTTCAGGTTTCTTTGAACTTAAATATACTTGTCTTCTACTTCATCACTATCCGATCTTCAATTCTATTCAATATGGCTCTGGCCCCTTAACTTTGCTCCAGTTTGGTACTTGCCCTGTAACTCTACTGAATTCATTTGCCAGTTATACCTAGCTAAGTCCACTATCCATCAGATCTGAATGCTACTTTCCCCACTACTAACATATAATATAGTTTATCATTCTGTTATTGGATCATCTGGCTTCCTGAGTTCTGATTTTTACCCCCATTATCTTGGTAAACATTTAATGAGTCCCTACTAACTGCTCAGCTAGTAAAATATATACAAATCTTCTCAAATCTAAAAATCTAAGCATTCTAAGATGAAATATTTCTAGTTCAATGGATCTAGACAGGATACTAAACTTGTACTTCTACTTGATTATATAACTATTGTAAGATAAAAATGCAGACATATTTAATTCTATAAGAAATTCAATTGTCATTTTTATAGAATTAAAAAAAACATTCAATCTGTGAAATATCTCAAAATATAACACTAATACAATAAATAGCATATTTATTAATACTTCTGTGGTAACCTTCAGAAAATATTAAGCTAAAAATTACTTAAGAAAATGGAAATGCCAATTAACTTTGTGACTAGAAAAAACTGACTTTTAAAATAATACACAACATTGAAGTGATTTTTCCACTAAGAAAACAACAATTTATTACACTGAGAAATTACTAATTTCAGACAGTTAATATTCTGAATGGGCAAAGCTTCTTGCTTAGCAAAAATCTTTCGCTTCTACCATTTCAAGAAATAGCTCCCATGGGGTGGAGAGATAGCTCAGTAGAATAAGTGCTTGCCTGGCAAGTGCAAGGGCCTGAGTTCAATCCAGTTCTGCCACAAAAAAAAAAAAAAAAAAATAACTCCCAATACATTACATATTTTCAAATATATTTAATATTTTCTTGATGTTCAGGGTCAACTACATAGTTATGGGTAATAAAATGTGAATCTTGAGACTTCTTTATTAATTTACGTGTTTACACAAATGGTGCTTCACCCCCTTTTTTATCAGTACATATTTACAATACACAATAGAAACAGTCATTCTGGGGAATTGGTAGAAATGCATACAACATCTTGCACCTTTATATAGGGGCTGTGTGACTCGTTGCTGTCTTTAGCTTTCGTCTCTCCTTGGTTGTCATTTACCCTTGATGTTGGGTAGAACATCTGATTATTATAGGCTCCTCTCTTTCTAATCTTCAATGGATTTATAACCAGGCAATCAAAGTTGTCCAAATTATATACGCTATTAATAAAACTTGCTATTAACAACTGTAAGAAATTCTTGACTCTGTAAAACATAATTTAACTGTTATTTGGTGGGGTAAGATGGCTTTACTTTCAAACTTAGGACAGTATCACTAGGTAAAATATTAGTCTTTTTGTGTTTTTCTTTTTCCCCTGCAGAACAGAGGATTGAACTCGGGCCCTTGTATTTGCCAGGGAAGTCATTTCCCCAACCCCTTTATTGTTTTTTAAATGTTTAAAAATGCATGTAGGTATCTCAATTTTATAAACCATAATAAGGTCTTTTGTATAATACATTAATCTGTAATGAACTGCTTTAGTATAATCAATCAACAATTATGATAATTACTTGTGCTACAATTTTTAAGAGAAAATGCTTATTCTTATTGATGCTTTTATAGATATTTTATGCATGTGCAATTTTTAGTTACCATGTTTACTGCAATAAGAGTATCAACAAAATACTCATTTAAGGAAGTTCATGTGCTTGTCAGATGTATTATAGCTATACAATTTCTCAGGAAAAATATACATTTCACGTATTTAAAGAAATGAAACAATGGCACAGACCCATAATCCCAGAAAATAATAGGTTTATGTCTCACCCAGGTAACTTACCAAGACCCTATCTCAAAGAAAAAATTTAAAAGCAGTAGGGATGTAGCTCAGCAGTAGAATGTCCTTTACTTAATCCCAATGAGACACATACACACCCACATACATACAACAATGGCTAAATTAAGATTCCTAGTAATTTTGTAACTCGCTCATCAGATTACTCTAAGTGCTTTAAACAGTGATTACACTTCCTTATGTTTACACATAAGTTTATGATTTATACAGCATACACATTAACTTATACTAGTAATACAAATTATCTGATATATAATTTATATACATACACTGATATTCACATTATAAAATCTTATTTAGTATTCACAATAACCAGGACAGGCAATACTGCCTCCAATTTATAGATAAAAGATTGAAACAGATACAGTAAATGCTGAGATAAGCATTATCTTGTCAGATAATGATATGTTTCTCAACTAGCAAAATTCACATTTTTCCGCTTTTTTATGGAAAAATATTTTTCAGCCAAGACTGAAATTTAAAAAAAATTTTTTTTCGTTTGTGTTGCTGGGGATTGCCCAGGGCCTTACATATGCAAGGCAAGAGGTCTACAACCATGCCAAATCTCCACCATAAAATTTCTTAAAATACACTAAGTAATGTCTATAATGTCTCTTCATAGTTTTCCTCTAACTATGGCAATAAAAATGAGAGAAATGACTGACCCTTCTTAAAGAGGTGCGGCCATCATGACAGATGGTTAACAATTGTGTGGCCTATTGATGATACTTTTTATAACACATTTTCAGATCAATAAATGAACTTGAAATAACTACCTTAAAATTAAATTCAAAATTAACTTCAGCTCATAAATATTAGGCACGTTTGATAATAATTTCTAGTCTACAATTAGAGGGGGCAAAAGGCACTTTTATAAAAAAGGGATGTATAAAACAGAAATCACAGGAATTGACATCTTATGGCACAAAGTAATAATTACTTTCACCTCCAGGTGACTAAACTCTTTGTATGTAAATGCCTCTTATACCTTTAAACTGCAAAGATTTTTAAAATGCCATATAACATGATTTAGCTTCAAGGTAACATACTGAAGGTTTGAGTATTTGTTTATAGAATATGCCTTAACATTAAAATATATCCAATCAAGCCAAAGTATAAGTGTATAGTTTTCAGAACAATCTAAAAGACAGTCATTCTTCAGCAATCCGAGAAAGAGAAAATGAATTTCAAGCAAATTAAACACTGTTTAGCTTCACACTACTTGGTTAATGTCTTTATGCATGCAAATGGCATACTAATTTAATTAGTCATTCTCATAATGAAACATTACCTGCACAGAATTTTAACTTCTGAAAAAACCCTGAAATCACACACCAGAAATTTAAATAACAATAACTGTTCACATATATACTGTAATCCATCTCTAGATACTGAGCTCTGAAGCAAATTTAACAGCCAGACATTCAGTCTTAATTTGGTTTTATTATAAATTTAAGATAATCACAACAATTTCAGTTTGGTCAGTATCTCTACCTTTTACCTTTTAAGATGATATTTGCCAAGAAAAATTTCATTGACAGTTTAATTATATTTTATATATAAAAAAAGATAGTTGTTGACTCCACTATCCTACCCATGGTTATGATTCCTGACATTGATTTCTATTCATTTTTCTCCTGTAAGAAAAATATGATTTAAAGGGCCCCCCAAATAGCTCAGCAGATTAAAGAGCCTTCATGCAAGCACAGGGGCCAGGGGATCAAACCTGCCCCGCGGCCCAGTCCCCAGGGCACTCTGAGAATTGACAATGGGAGTGGTCATGCACCTCTGCAATCCCAGCTCTTGGGAGACTGTAAGCAGGAAAATGACTATGAGTCTGATCTAGTAGTGAGATCCTGAACACCATGTAGACCCTTCCCTAAAATACAAAAAGAAAAATATCAAGAGCAAAGGCAAAGCATGTGAGTGAGACAGCCTGGGCTGCCAGATCCTGAATAAACCCAGAGCTCAGGCCCAGCGTAGAACCCTTCAGCAGAACTCCCTGCAAAGAGGCTAGAGGCAAGACCCACCCGGCTGATTCAGGAGCAGAGCATCTTGCCAGCACAAAAGGTGTCACCTGCAAGGCTGCAGCAGGAAGAAGTGGAGCACAGCAGCCACACCAAGCCACACCCACCTGGAGGAGCCTGAATTTCACAGATCCAGACTTGTTGCTAAGACAATAACTCTATCTAAGCTCTACAACAAAGGTCAAAAGTGTACATAATGACAAAGAGAAGGAACAAAAAACAGTCTCAGGCACTGAGTCAACCTAGTACAACGCAGAAGACACTAGCATAGAGGAAATTGGAAATCATACACTGAACTCTCTGAAATAATAGTGTTGGAAGAAACAACTAAAGAATTCCATCATGACAAAGCCAAGCCTACACAGACTACTAAATGATGTTCTAGAGAGGGAAAAACATGATCACAACCCCATGAACAAGAATGGAAAGAACCCACCAAATATGGTGAACAGTTAAACACAGGAGAATAAGAGGTATATAGCAGTAGTCTTTCAGTTATCCTTTTGTGTACAGCAGCAAAATATTTCCACCAGCACACTCTACAAATGGACTTCTCTAGCGCCCTATGGGTCATGATTCCATATGTGTTTACAGGGTGGTTTTCAAGGAAATAGTCGTAGCTCAGTCTCACATACTGGCCACCAGTATGTCATAGTCACTATCCATGTCTACAATACACTAGAACTTTGTGTGATATCCTATCACCAAACTGTCGTTCCAGTATTTACCTTATATTTTATTCTTACTTCTTTACTACAATGAAAACTTTTTCTTAGTTCATTTGTTTTGAAACATTTAAGTAGCATTTAATTTTCTGAATATTGCTTAATCTTAATTTTTGTTTTAAGATTTATACTATTATTTTGAATTATAATTTATCTAAAAGACATCATATGATTTCTTCTCCTAGTATTAGAAACTTTAAAAAGTATACTTCCATTTTCTGTTGACTTTCTATTATTTCTTCCGTCTTTTACACACACACACACACACACATATGTGAAAAAAAATACACATATAACCTGACATAAGATTGTTACTCTTTCATAGAAATCTTCAATGACCTTTTAAATAAGGGTTCATGTAATATATTTTATATAGTCCTGCATAACTATCACTTTGTGAGCTCTTTATTGTTCATCAAGGAGCATACTGCAACTTCTCTTGCCTTTTGAATTACGCTCTTTGTTATTTCTTATGTGCTACATCTAGAGGTGTTAAAATATTTCAAGTTTGTATAATTAGAAAATATTTTATTTTAGTTTTCAAAGGTATGTTTGTTAAGTATAAAATTTAAAGAGGATAGATTTTTTTTCTTTCAGTCCTTTAATTAGGCTAGTTTCTTACACACTTGGTCCTTTTTTTTCCCTTTCTAATGTGGAATAAAATGCTATTTAATTTTGTTCTTCTATAGCTAATATCTTTTATGTATATATTTAAATCATTTTGTTCTTTACAGTAAGTTTTGGACTATTTCATTTTTGTGTATCTTGGTATGATTTTATTTAAATTTTTTGTGAAAAGGGTTCTTTTTTCTTGGAAATGTGGTATTGGAATTTGAGCTAAATACAGATATTTTAAATCTTTAAATATTTATTGCCTACTCCTTTCTACTTTGAGAATTCTAATTATATGACTAAGTTTTTTGGTTTTGATGCAGTGAGCTATTATGACTGATCTGTAAATTCTTCATTTTTACATTGGACAGTGTTTATTGCTGTATTCATTTATGTTTGCAAATAATTTATTTTCAATTTGCAATCTATGAAAAAATTAAAATAAAAAAGATACAAAAAAATAAAAGAAAAAGAAAAATATCACTTAATTATCTTCTAGATATCCTTATATACTAATAGAAATTTCCTTGAATAATTTTACAGACTACACTTGGGAGCTGTACTAACACTGCAACAAATATGGGATACAGAATCAAACTCAGATATTAACAAGTGTGATCAGCTGTGGCACATACAGGAAATTCAAGTGAATATCATAAGGCCTACTAATGACACGTGGTGGGGCAACAACCTGGAAAACTAAACTGCAAGAAAAAGCTATCTTTGGTTTTGACATTTAACAAAGTTATCATCTTTGAGATACAATAAAGATTAAACAGCACCTATTCCTTATTTTCTGAAAATAGTTATTTAGACAACAACACCCTCTGTATAATGACAGCATAGTTAAAATGAAGGCAAGGAGGGCCGGCGGTATAGCTCAGCGGACTAAGTGCTTGCTTAGGTAAGCGCAGGGACCAGTGTTCGATCCTTGGTTCCCCAAGCCGCGCCGGCCCCGCCTTCGGGTGCGCTGAGCCGGAGATGCAAT
Organism: Ctenomys sociabilis; assembly: GCA_004027165.1. Lineage (NCBI taxonomy): Eukaryota > Metazoa > Chordata > Mammalia > Rodentia > Ctenomyidae > Ctenomys > Ctenomys sociabilis. Next base: position 15,866 of record PVKA01006424.1, read on the forward strand.
CCGGGCGTGGTGGCGCGCGCCTGTAATCCCAGCACATGGGAGGCAAAAAGCAGGAAGATCACTATGAATGTGGGTTGCATGCATAGTGAGACCCTGCACCAAAAAAAAAAAAAAAAAAAAAAAAAAAAAAATGAAGGCAAGGGCCAATGGTGCACAGGTTTCAAGAAAGAGCATATTACTGTCAGGGAATGATTAACAAGTACCCATCTGTTGAACACATGCACTATATCAAGTATATATAGAAGTATGAAGAAACATGACCCTTTTACCTTGCCAAGAAAAAGGAATATAAAATTAAATTTACAAAGCTTAGGAAAATGACAGAAGTAATAAAGTATATGTAATTTTCATTAAAAATTAAAATCATCAATTTGGGGCACAGGCTATGTGTTGTCAACATTACATAAAATGGCAATTAAAATATTTCATACATAATCCTAGCCATTGTAACCACTATAAGTAGATAATTCTTCAGTGCTAATTAACTTCAAATTGTTGTCCAAGCACTATTCACTATTTCCAAATTTTTCATTATCCTAAATGAGCTTTGATATAAGTAAAGAATTCTCTTTCCAACATGCCCTTGTAACCTTTAATCTACTTTCCCTATAAATATGTTCAATCTACATATTAAGCAGAGGTGCAATAATATAGTATTTGTCCTTTTGTGCTGCTTATTATACTGGGATGTTCTGAAGATACATTCATCTACAAAATATATTAAAATGTCAGTCCTTTTTGGTTCAATAATACTTCATTCCATTTTATGTATATTGCAAGTTTTTCCATTTATCTGTTTATGGCTGCCTACTCACTTCCACATCTTCTACCTCTTTGTTCTCTTTCATGACTGTTTTCTCCTGTTGGTATATTTTGTAACTGACTTCCTTTTATCTTGGAAGTTTTTAGAAGTTCTTTTCATTCTGGATCTTATACTTTTGTTAATTTTTATTTTTTATTCATAGATGACTACATTCCTTGTGGGGAGTTGCTACATGTATGTATCTTGATTCATTTCACTTCTCCTTCCCCTTCCTTCCATCTCCTTTGTCCCCTCCCTTTCTGCAAAAGATCTATCCCATTCTTTAAATAACTTGTATTAGGAAAGGACAAATTTTGAAGGAGATGAAATTGAAATGTATGAAGTACAACCACAGGTAAATTGTATTTGGGGTCATAGATTCTGGGAAAAGCATTTTTCCTCTATACACTTTCTTTATTTGGACAGAAATGAAAATCTCCTCCCTATTACATATACATTGTCACTTATGGCAAACACAAGGTTCCTATAGGAGTTGGAACAGGAAAAAGAAAACTTGTGTTATTCTTTTTTAAAAATATTTTGGATTTCCCATAAAAAAGAAAGTATGACATTTAAGCTCTTTTGTCTAATTTATTTCACTTTACTATTATGGTTTAAAAGTCATCCATTTACCCACAATTGATTCAAGTTTACTCTATATTATAGAGGAATAGTATTCTACTGCATATATACTTTATCAGTTCTTGTGCTGATAAGACATATAGGTCACTTCCAAGATTTAGCTATCAAGAAATGTGCTGCCATCAACACAGATATGCACATATCACTGAAATATGATATTTTTAACTCAGGGAGACACCTAGAGTGGGACAAATGCAATTTCCACATTCAATTTGGATATTAAAATTTCATTGATTTTTGTTTTCCCCTTCCTGAAATTATCTATTTCCTTTTGTGCACAGAAGTTTTAAAATTTCAATGAAGTCCAGTATATTTTATTCCTTTGTTTGTTGCTACATTTTGCAATATGCCAAAAACCTTATTCTCCAAATCCAAAGTCACAAAGAATTACCTGGGGGCCAGGGATAAAGCTCAGTGGTATAAGAGCCTGCCTGGCAAACACAGAGTTCTAAGTTTGATTCCCAGTACCAAAAACAACAACAAAAAATACTTCAAATCACTACCTGTATGTTTTCTTCTAAAGTTTTAAAGCTTTAGCTCTTAGATTGGGATTGTTTTAATCTTTGTAAGCATCTTTCTGAATTCACTTTTATTGGTGGGCTGGATGGCATCTCATTATATTATACAAGTTGGTCTCACACACCTAGGTAGGGCTCAAGTGATCTCCCTGTCTCATTCTCTAAGCAGCTGGAATGACAGATGCATGAGATTGTACCTAGCACTGAGTTTTGAGTTACCTTTTGTATGGGTTCTGACACTAGTTTTATGCCTATAAATATTGTTTGCCCAACACCATTGTTAAATATACTGGTGTCTTCTCACTGAACAGAGTTGGTATTCTTGTCAAAAATTTACTGATAATAAATATATGCTTTATTTCTGGTCTCACTAAGATATCTTTCTGTTTTCCTGTTGCATTATTTTGGCTTAAAACTACCAATACCATGTTGGTATAGCAGTAGTGAAAACAGACACCATTGTTCTCTTCCTGGACCCTGGAAAAGCTTTCAGTAATTGCTATTATGATGTCAGCTATGAATTTTACCTTTATAATGTTGATGAAAAAAGTCACAGCATTTTATCAAGAAAGAAATTACAAATCACTACTACATCTTGGTGTTCAATGCTTTTCTTAGCAACTACAGTTATTCAATGACCATGATACTGAGCACAAACAACAAAATACATAAAGCATACTATCATATATTTAGGTAAAAGAAAAACAAGCCTTTGAGGCTGACAGTGCAGAAGAAACTGTTCAAATTTTTTTACCACATTTGCTCTACAATTAGAAAATGTTAGTTTAAAGTAAGCAGTAAGATAGAAGAAAAAGTGAAGCAGGTCATTAGCAGACTGTGGTAAAATTATCATACTATTAGCAGACTGTAGCAGAAGTTAGAAGTCCTTCTAACTACCTAACACAACCTAGTTACGCATTTTGCTTTGCTCCATGACCTTCACCACTCTAAAAATGTTGTCATTTGTTTACTTCATTGTTTGTCTCTCTCTGATGGAATTAGAGGTCAAATAGAACAGGAACTTGAACTGTTTAATTCACAGGTGCAGCTCTAGTCCAGATAGTTTACATATACAGGTAGTGATTTGAAGTATTTTTTGTTGTTGTTGTTTTGGTACTGGGAATATATAAAATAATAAGAGTTGTATTATTTTACATGACCAATGGATCTTTATATTAGTCAATATTGAGAAATAAATAATTACAAATGAAAGAATATCAGAATATTTTAAGGTTATTAGGGCTAAAGTGGAAAAAAGAAAATAGACAATATATGAATTAGATACCTTTGTGACTGCGACTTAGAACAGGTGGTTGTGTTTCTGTGATAACCAACTGAATTTAGTTGACTTACACATTGTAATTTAAAAAATGTAAGTTTCATAATATTATAAACTGGTTTTCTATACTTTTATTAACTCCAATTCTTGTTTTGAATAAACTCCACCCTTTATCTCTTCATTCCAAATTATTACAATGTTACAAGCGAGGCTTGCCATAAGTGAAAGAATCCCAGCCTAGACATTACTTGAGCTGTAACAGGTATTCCTGTCAGATGCATGCACACACTGACAGAAATATACAGTTATTCACAGCCTTCAAGCTCCTGACTGGATTGTCCTGCTGACTTCTAATCCACTTGCAGACAGATTCTTGGACTCTTGGTCACTCACTGGCCTCTAATCTATGTGAAGACAGATAACTGGCTCTCTGTCACACTCTGGCTTTTCCTTCAAAAATGAGCTCTTGGTTCGTGGTTTCCTGTCTGCCCTCAATGCAGTTTGGCTCTCTGTGCATAAATCCTTGAACAGCCCTCTCCTGGTTCCCAACCCTTAGTTACCACAATCCTTCAATGTCTCATTACCTGTATCTTTTCCTCATTGGACTATCAAGTAATATCAGGAACTACACAGTCTCAGTAGATCCATTCTATTAAAATAATCTGAAGTAGAATATTTAACTGTTTATCAAATGTTTAATCATGTTCCAGGGTCCAATTTGCCACGTCCTTTTTCTCTTTGTCATCATTTCTTCTTTACTTTCAAATTTCTGTGAACTCAAAAATTCAACAGATGTACAAGTGCAGAGGCAGAGAAAAGGAGCTGCTAGTTTTCAGGCAAGACAGAATGGTGAGTATAATGCTAAGTTACAGTAATGAAGAAAAACATCCATTATTTTTGAGTTTCATATTTTTCTATGTTTTCTTATGGAAACAATTTCTTTTTTGGATTCCTAGTAGCTACTGTCTTCTAAGATAATTATCTCCATGAGTGTAAATATCACGAAAGTGCATTATGTATTGCTTCTTCTTCTAAGGGCACTTTCCTCTTCCAAGCCTGCACCGTCTCGGAAAAAGTCTGCTGCATACTCAGTATTTGCCATCATCTGCTACAGTCTGCTAATAGTATGATAATTTTACCACAGTCTGCTAATGATCTGCTTTACTTTTTGTTCTATCTCTTACTGCTTACTGAGTAATTTTTAGAATACGCAAATCATAGGTAACTTACTCATTTAAAACCAGTCACTTCTCATCTAATGATAGAGTTAAACCTAAACCTGTTACTATAGCTTGCAAATCCATTAAATTTGGCCTCGCCTTAGCTCTCAGTCCTCATCTCATGTTACTCTCTGTGTTTCTCTACACTCCAGGGAGTCAAGTCTTTTTTAGTTACTGAAGCATGCCAATGTGTTCTCACTTAGGCCTTTCTCCCTGCTGATGTCTACCCTGCGAATCCTGCTCTTCTGGCTTTTCCCATGGCAGGTCCTTTCTCACATATAGTCTTAGCTCAGTGATACCCATCTGAGAAGTCCTTCTAACTACCTAACACAACCTAGTTACGCATTTTGCTTTGCTCCATGACCTTCACCACTCTAAAAATGTTGTCATTTGTTTACTTCATTGCTTGTCTCTCTCTGATGGAATCAGAGGTCAAAGAGAACAGGAACTTGAACTGTTTAATTCACAGGTGCAGCTCTAGTCCAGTACTCAGCAGATTGCTAATAATTATTCATTTATTGAATTAAAACTATGATCTTGAAAGACCCACATTATAAAATGTTATTATGTAGCTTACATGAAAGTATAAAGTAAATGTCAAAAGAGGAAAAATGCATGTGAAATGACACACAGAAAAGAACATTAATTAGATTCTTTTCCTTTTATGAAGATTCACTACTATATAATGCTGCATTCAATGTTATGTGACAGTCATAATGCATAAAATCAATATACATGGATATATGCCATAAGTATGTACTAATGCATATATACAACATATATTCCAGAAACTGTGTTCACCTGTCCCTTTAGAAATACTGACTACAGTATAAGTACCACGCACTAACTGATTGCGCCACTGGAGCTCCTGGAAATACTGACTACAAATGAAAGCTTCCCTACAATATTCTTCCACATCAAACCATAAAACTTTAGTTACTGCACACACAGCAATGCCAATAAGTATAAGTTGTTGAGGAAAAAATGCTGTCAATTTTTTTAACCAAACAGATTATATTAGAACTACAGGAAAATAATAACACATTGATCATAATTAATTCTATAATAATTGAGATATGAGATTGCATAAAAGTTTCTTCTACTAATAGGGAAAAAGCTAAGTATTAATGTGAGATTTTTTTTTAAAAGGACCAGCCAGGGACATGGCTCAGTAGAATAAGTGCTTCCCTGGCAAGAGCAAGGGCCTGAGTTCAATCCCATTTCACCAAAACAAAAAAAAATAAAGGATCTTTTTTTTTTTTTTTTTTTTTTTGTCTTTTTTGAGACAGGGTCTCACGATGCAGTTCAGGCTGGCCTTAAGCTCACTTTGTAGCTCAGGCTGGTCTCGAACTCATACCAATCCTCCTGCCTCAGCCTCCCGAGTGCTGGGATTACAGGCGTGCGCCACCACGCCCGGCTTAATAAAGGATCTTATAGACATATTATTTATTTATTCAATGAGTCTCTAATAGGCCCAGATAAACTATCATTTTATAAATATATATATATATAATTAACCAACAATATTAATTACATTACTATATTTAGTAATATATAAATAACAGTAATGTTACTAGATTTAATTAAAATAATATTGTAAAAATACTTATTATTAAACAGTAAAAGTTTCATTCAGAGTGAAACTACTCCTAGAGGTTTTCACTGTTACAAAATGAATACAGGTATCCACATGTTATAAGCAGATACAGTATATTATTGCATATAAATACCACAGAAACAAAGGATATAACCATATTTGACAAGAGAGAGTGAATTAGTCTATGTATTTACAAATTATATTTTTCTAAAAAAAGTCCTTATATTTTGGTTCTAGGAATTTTACAGTACAATTTCAAGACTTATTTCAAAGATACAAGTATTTAAAATTATATTTTCAATCTCCATACAAACATTTTACTTCTTGTTTTGGGGGTCGGGTACCAGTACTTAAACTAAGGACCTCATACTTGCCAGGCAAGTGCTGTGATATCTTCCTGGCCCCTCCTTACAAATATTTTTAAATTAGAGACAAGAAACCTAAAACTATACCTAAAACCATGTAAAACTAAAGGACAAAGTAACTTTTCTTCTTTGTGCCTAAATTCTAAGAATGCAGGGGAGAAAGCCCATACTGGTAGGAAAATTTCAAGCTAAATACAAGGAAAAAGAGGGATATTTTATGACAAGAAAATAGATATTCACTTAAGTGTTAATAACAAAAAAATCATCAGAATCATAATTTCTTATGTAATAGGGTAATATGGAAGAAAAAGATCAAGGGGAACAAAAAGAGAGACAGAAATTATCCTGGGCATATACAACTCATGTTAATAGCACCATGACTCATATTAGTTAAGTTTTGGAAACATCATAATGACAATCAACAGACATGTATATGGATTTACTGTTCAACTATTAAAAACAATGAAATCATGTCATTTGAAGGAAAGTGGATGAAACTTCAGAACATAATTTTAAGTACAGCAAGTTAGACATAAATTTAAATATCCTATAGATTCTCCTATATAAGAAACTTGAAACATAAGGAAGTAAAATAAAGGAGAGATGGTAGGAAATATACAGGCAGTACTGTTTGAGATGGGAAAGAAAGATGATAGAGGGTAAAGGGAAGAGATTAAAGGAATTCAAAGTTATCAAAATATGCCATATCCATGCACCTATTCCCCAAAACAAATGTAACTAGGATGGACTGCAAATTATACACTAAAAATAGTAACAGGCATTATTGGTAAGGAATCAAAGTACTACTGATTCTCTTTGAGAGTTCTTTATTCTCAACTTCAGTTAACTTCTTTTACATTTTTGTAATTATTTCTTGTCTCTAAACAGGAGAATGTACTAACACTATGGTGTTAAAACACTTTTCAGCTATAAAAGTAACTAAAATTAATAATTTATTGCAAATTAAAGTATGCTATTATTCTTTTCTCATGTTTCTCATTTATAAAAATACAGGGAAGGAAAAACCTAAATGGCTTATAATTTTGCACTAAGTCTCACAAGAGAAAGTTTCAGCAAGGACTTGTGTTCCAATTCAAACAAAATAATTTAAATAATGGTATTAACTCAGAAGCTCAACCAGTTAAACCAATGTATTAAATACTAGCATAATAAATATCACATTTAAAAGAAACCAACTAGTTGCTTTTTCCCTTCTCTCTTTTATTTTTAACAAAATTTGCTTTGGAATGAAATTTATTTGGTTCACTAATCATGGATATTATACAGACTATGTTCCATTTCAGAACATGAGCCTTTCTAGATTTGCAAGTTTCTTGCTAACATGTCATGGAATGTAAACCTATGGGACTGGGAGTTTCATTTAATCCTATGGTGTTAAACATGTAGCTCTTCATTCATAAGCAGTCACTCCAGTTATTAACATCCAATTTAAAAAACTTTAAATTCGTTAATACTGTAGTTTATTTTATGAATAGCATTATACAGATATTAGGTATTTTTTAATTTGTTAAAACTATTTTAAAGAGAAAATATTTAAAATATGGTTTATGACAAATAAATTTTCTTAGGATTATACTCAAAAAGACAAAAACAATAAAAAAATAAAGATGACATGTTTATGGAAAAGTAAAACAAAATAATTACATAAATCTATTAAGATTACAAGATTTTCTAACACATTTAAAAATTCACCACGCTGAAAAGTTTAAATACTGTAAGTAAAAAAAAATTAAGAGGTGCTATATAAATGTAGCAACACCCAAGACAGATGAATCATTATCTACTACAAAACGGTACTATTAAAAAGCAAGTTTTAAAAATAGACTTGTAACTTAAATACTCTGAGAACTACCACTCCCTAGTGAAGTCTGAACAACAGAACTGTTCCATTTTCATTCCACTACATTAGACTTACATGTAAAATGGCAAGCATCCCTTTGTGCAACATTCTCAGTATGTGATTTTAGAAGTGAAAAACTATATACAAAATGCTATGTTAACGTTTTTCATGGCTCTTTTGCCCCCACACTAAGGATAAATCAAGGGTGATAAATCATGTTTTTGTTTTTGTATTTAGGACACATGCACAGGGTGTACATAGTCTCACTGCTTAGATGGGACTCATAGTGATCTACAGTGATCTTCCTGCTTACATTCTCACAAGTGTGGCATTACAGGCATGCGCCACCACACCCAGTCTCAATCACCATCTGAGCGTACCCTGGGAGCGGGGCCTGCATGGCATGCCCAGGGATTGAACTCCTGGCCCATGTGTCTACCTAAGCAGGTGCATTAATCCACTGAGCTATTTGGCTGGCCCTCAAATCATCTATTTCATGATATATGCTTATTCTCCTTTACTTTCTCATTGATTTATAGGGGTCTATTTTTCAACACGGGAAAAATATAGGCTTACAATTAATGTAAATTACTGCTTACTAATATCCAAAATAATGCAAAGGTTAAAATTATATTTAAGCACACTTGAAGTAGAAGTGTTAATGTTAGATTAACTTTTAGTAATATTTCTTATTGCACACAATATGTTAAAAGCCTTTAAGGGGGGCTGGCCAGATAGCTCAGTGGACTAAAGTTAGACAGAGCGCACAGGCCGGCGTCCAGTCCCTTGTGTGCCCTGCCAGCCCCGCCTCTAGGGTGCAATGAAGTGGCAACTGAGACTGGGTGTGCTAGTGCATATTTGTAATCCCAGGGCTTGAAAAGCTGAAAACACAAGAATCACAATGAGTTTGATCTACATAGTGAGACTCTGTAGGCCCTGTACCAAATACATAAAAATAAATAAATAAAAATTAAATAAAAGCCTTTAAGGAAAGTATCGTACACAAAAACTGGCATAGATGCATCAATATTCACTTCACTTACTGTCTCTCATATATACATATATGAGGTATGCTAAAAAAATATGGAGACTACATTAAAATTATTATAGTAAGGCATGACATGATTAATCCTCTTAAAATATTCCTCCTTGTTTCAAAGACATCTATCCTATCATTCCAGTCATTTCTTGAAGCAGTTCTGGCAACCCTCTTTTCATGAGTCCTTTAGTTGTGCCATTGTGGCTGCCTAGGTAGCCTGACTCAATTCGAAATGTTTACCTTTCACTGCCATTTTGCTGTTGGGGAACATTTACAAGTCACATGGCACTATAAGGCAAACACAGACCCCTGCAAAGTTCCCACAAGCCTGCCTTCCGTGGATGGAATTTGCAGCAGTATTTCCTATATTCGGACCATAACTCATACAAATACTCCTAAAAACTGGCCTCTAGAACCCATTCAGGAAGTGTCAACAAGGATGGGATATGTGTGCTCAAGGCAAAGGGTTAGTCTTCTGAGAGTGACTGATAGCACTGTCTTTTACTAGAGTATTTTTAAAACTTCAAACATTTGCCATATATTTTCATCACCCCTAAAACATATGCACATATACTATTAGCATGAAGTCTGCAAAATAATAATAGGGTAAAGAGGGAAGGACAGAGGAAAGATTTTTAATAATCATATACAAACATGTCTAAATTCACCTATTTAAAAAAGAAACAGGATTCAAATATACTATATTGCTCTTATTATCAAATAATTAGAAATGTCAAGTATAGACATGTGGAAACAAATATATAAAAATACCACTAAAACTTCAGGTTAGCATTCTCTTTCTGGAAACCAATTTAGGAAAAGTATCAAAAGTACTTTGAGTCAATAATCCATTAAAAAAAACAAAACATTTAAAATATATAACAAAATAATTGGGAAAGTTTACACGTGAAACATAAGAGTTCCTCATGTCAGCACTATGGAGCAGCAATTAAAATGGAACCAGGGCTGGTCAAATAGCTCAGCAGATTAAAGCACCTGCAAGCAGGCCCAGGGGCCACTGGTTCCATCCAGGGCCCACCCTGCTGGCTCCACTCCCCACCAGGCACACTGAGACAGCAACTGAGACCGGGTGTGGTGACGCCCACCTGTAATCCCAGTACTTGGGAGGCTATAAACAAGCCAATCACTATGAGTCTGGTCTAGAAGTGAGACCTTGAACACCCTGTAGACCATTCCCTAAAATACAGAACAAACAAACAAAAAACACTGAACCAAATCTAACATTCAACATCAGGAATTTAAAGGATGATTCACTACAATAAAATAAATTTATGATATAAATTGCTACTATGTCAAAAAACATTTATAATTAACTTAAAAATCAGGTAACAACAGAACAGCAGAGCCGAGAATGTATATCACTTTACATATACTATATTCTGTAACTTTTTAATAACATGTATTAAATAATTGCTCAATATTTATTGAGGGCAAAAAAGATAATTACTTCAATACAAATTGTAAATCTATTTTATTTTCAGAATTTTTCAATGAGAACTTCCTAGAAAACATATTAACTAATGAAATATATTTAGATAAATGTGTGAGTTGCCCATACCACATGACATTAGGTCAATGTTAAGTAACTAGTCTCAAGTCCGCAACAGAGCCTATGGACATAATAAAAATATTTAAGCCGTTTGGGGTGGCACATCCTTGGTATCCCAGCATTCCAGAGGCTTAGACAGGAAGAATGCTGGGATTGTGAGTTCAAGACCATCCTGGGATATAGAGAGAGCTCAAGGCCAACCTGAATTGCACAGTGAGACTCTGGCTCAAAAACACAAAAAAATTTTTTTAAAAGGAAGATCTTTTCTATTCATAATAATTATATACTGTATAAGATGCTAGCAAAATTGAATACTTATGTGGAAGAAAAGTAAAATTAGACCTGTATTTCTCATCAGTTACAAAAAGGACTACTAACTTTAATGTGAAAGTTGAGACTACGAAACTACTAAAAGAAAACAGCCTATAAGCTTATGAACAATACAATGACCAAAGAATCTTTGAATTAGACCCTAAAGCACAAAAAAAAAGCAAAAGCAGAATGGATTCACATTCTGCTGAACAAAGTAAACAATTATTGGCATGAAGAGATAACCTACAGAATGAGAGAAAGTATTTACAAATATTTAATTGTAGGACAAGGGGTTAATATTCAGAATAAGTAACTGCAAAAAATTCAGTAGCAGAGAAACACTCCTGATTTAAAAAAAAAATGGGCACAAGAAGTAAATGTATTTCCTCAAATGTCATACAAAAGGCAAACAAAAAAACAAAAAATATGCTGAAGATAACCAATCAGGGAAATGCAAATCCAAACCACAGATACCTTGCTCAAACAGGAATGGCCATTACCTAAAACACAAAAGACAGCCAAGTGTTGCTAATGGATGAGGAGCACAGGTAATTTCTGAATATCACTCACGGGAATGTCAATTTTTTTTTAAAGCATTATAGAACGTTCTCAAAAAATAAACTGATATAAGATTTATCTATTTCATACCCCATGAAAATGAAATCAGTCTGTTGATACATTTGTACTTCCTGCTTTTTTTGCAACACTATTCACAACAGTTAAGATCCACTAACTGATGAACAGATAATGAACAGAAATGACAGCCTTGGGCAGTTGTGTATTACTATAATCCTAGCAATCAGGAGGCTGAGACAGAAAACTGCTGTGAGTTTAAGGCCAGTCTGGTGAGAATATAGCAAGCCCCTGAGTCAGAATCCCCCAAGCCATGTATCTATTTATTTATATCTATTTTTATCTACCACGGAATACTATTCAGTCATAAAAAGGAAAAGCCTTTTTCATGTTGACAAAACTGGAGATGGTAAGGGACATAAGCCAAGACACAAAAGACATATACTTCCAATCATATGTGAAATGTACAGAAGCTGGTCTGATACAAGCTAAAGCTAGAATGGTCATAATCAGAGGTTGGGGAGAAGAGGGAGATAAGAGAAATGGGTACAAACTGATCAATATTTTTCTCAATAAAATCAATAAAAAAACCAAATTGATCAATAGATAGTATGTATCAGACAGGAACAAAAACTCCTCTTGCATGGTAGGGTGAAGGTAGATAACAAATTAGGTACTGTATATTTCAAAGAATCAGAAGTATCTTCAAAGCATTCACAATGAAGGGACAGACCTTTAAAGAGAGAAATATGTTTAAAATGATTAAACATTACACAATGCACATATATATCAACAACCTCAGGTACTCTTCATTTGGTACAATTTTTATGTATATGTGTTTTATGTATATTTTTATGTACATACACACACATTTGTAGGCCTCAGGTAAGAATGATTTCTCCTTTTATTGATTTCCTGCTTAATAAAGAAAGGTAGATGTAGCTGAAGACACAGGAAACACTTCACACTTAAGCCCTTATTGCTCCTGAGTAGGCTTTTTTATTGGATAAGAAATTGTAAATTTCTTAAATGAAGAAAATAGCCATTCTCCTGAATCAGACACTTCTTGACACATGAATCTGCCCTTCACTTGAGTGCTACATTATATTTTTGTAAAATTTACTTATGCCATTAATTATTCTATTATTTGGTTTCCCATAAAGGCAATTACTTTCCATGAATTTTACAGCTAATATTCTCAGTGCTTTGAACTGTGCCTAATACACAATACATCCAATAAATAATCATTGACTAGTAATAGCAATGAATAGAAAGGAAAATATAAAATTTAAAAAAGTAACCTAAACTCAGACAATACAGTGGTTAGTTCAAGTTCTTAGGATATAAACATAAATGAGGCACTTGCTGGAGGAAGTGCTGGTACACTTCTTTGAAACATGTGCAGATAGAGAAAGGGACCTCATTTCTCACATTTTCTCTTTCTCCATCAATGTTCACTAGCAGAAAGCACATCTCTCAGATCCCAGGTGGTGGCAGTGATGACAGAAACCAGTTCAAATGACAAGTAGTGCTGAAGTACTACACTTAGATAAAACATAATGAAGGTGCAGGCAAATATGAGAACAAATCTGAGACATCACGATATATTTGAGAAAATCAACACATGAATGCTGACCAGTGTTTGTTACACAGACAGCCCTCCACATTCAAGGGTGGTACAACCACAGTTGCAACCCGCTACAGATGGAAAATAAAATGAATACAAATAGGACAAAAATATAAAATAATATATTATATACCAAAATGTTAAAAGTAATGGTCTGTAAATTAAGTGAGTATGATTTGGCTTAACATTTTATCTTTCTTAATCTGAATTTAAAATATTTCATATAATCAGGTGAGTCATAACATATATTAACACATAAAAGAATGACTGGAAATATTGGAAATATATATATATATATATATATATATATATATATATATATATATATATTGTGTGTGTGTGTGTGTGTATATGTTTGGTACAGGGTCTTACTACTCAGCTTGGACTCAGTGATCCTCCTGTTGCAGCCTTCCGGGCAATGGGATTGAAAGTGTGAACAACCACTCCCAGTCTCAACCGCCAGCTCAGAGTGCCTGGGCGTGGGTGGGGCAGGAGTGGAGCTGCCTGTGGTGCTGAGGACAGAACCCTATTCTGTGTGCTTGCCTAAGCAGGTGCTTAGTCCACTGCATTATCCAGCCCAACAGTGGAAATAACTTAAACATCCATTTTGCCATTTACAACTTAAAAAACTAGAACAAAAGGTAACTAGGAAAAAAAAATCCATTTTCCTTAGTTCATCTGTAGTAAAATATTTAAAAATCAAAAATTATTCATATACTTAATATTTAAAAATTGGTTATACATAAAAATTCATCTGAAACATAGTGATCTGAGTAATATTAATAAAATATAACTAGTGCCTAGGATTTAGCTCAGTGGAATAAGCGCTTCCCTGGAAAGTGCAAGTGCCTGAGTTCAATCCCCAATTCCATCAAGTAAATAAATAAATAAATAAACAAATAAATAAAACTAGCATTGTAAGAAAATTTTTATTAAAGTAGGTAGGTCATTATCACAATTCCTTATTCCTTTCTAATAAATGCTATGTAATTTATCATTTCTTAAAAATCAAATTTCATTCTTTGAAATTTTGCTCACAGGCAATGCTAAACAACTACACTGAATAAATCTTACTCATTAATGTTTTCAGGTTAAGAATTTATGGAAATTATTAATCAAGATAGGCAATCTTCCAGTGTATACAATTTTTTCAGCAGATTTTAGAAAAATAATTGTGGTCTGTGTTTTAAAAAGAGAAGTCAGTTCAAGGAAAATTTGAACAATCCAGAAATTTTAGAAACTATTTGTAGTTAGGCAAAGTAAAACCATGTTACTAGCGTACAATCATCATCCTGTTCAAATGTCACTGTACTTCCTTGTTACACAAATCTTGACCAGTGCTAAGCCTAAATCTAAATGAACCTCTCCACACAGAAATAGAAATAACTGACCTTTAAAACCTGGCCAACAGAAATATATAACAAATGCTACATAACATCAAATACTATATAACAATCAAAATCTGAAATAATTGTATTAAACTGCTTAGCAGTTGACTGAATTTTCCTAAATTTAATGCTGTGTTTAATTGAAAACAAGCTATCTTTACAATGCCTGACTGAATGGTATGCTGGCGGCTGCGTGCTAAAATAGTGTCAGAAATACAAAAATTCTTCAAGAATTGATTTTCTATAAAGACTATATTAGATGTGAATATAGCACAACTCCCCAAATTTGAAAATTCTATTTAATTAACAATCACATAAAGGACACACCTACATTATTGGGATGATTGCAAAACAATATCTTAATGCAATACATTTATCCTAGTAAGTAGATTAATGTGAAAAGTTGTAAATACATGCAACATGATTTCTGAAAATTTTAACATAATAGTTAATAGATGTAAAGTCATACTTGAACCATGTTTCTTGCTATGCAGCCTTTTGTTAGTTAGGCAGCTAGCGTTTGTATTATTATGGCAAAAGAAATCCATCCCATCATGATTCAAAATTTTATCATCTTTTAAGGAAGTTGTCCAAAACAAATTTTGAAAGAAAGTAAAACAGATGCTATAAAAACTTGACTAATTAATGTACTTCATTACACTGATTGAATGTAATACATTCCATGCCTGGAAAATATTTCAAATAGCTTTGTTTGGTTTGCTTCAAACCAAAATCCCCATGTTCCTCGCTTTGTCACACTGAATGAGTGTGCTAAATACAGGATTGCACAGCAGACCGAGCAAGAGTATGAAGGTCCTGAAGTTTTTCCCTTATACTACAGCTACTAGAAAATCTGAAGCAAAAGTGACATTAAAATATGTTCCACCTTGGAGTTTTTAAAAATTCAGGTCTTTAAAACATCAAAAATACACTTGATGAACATCTGTTTTTGTTTTTTGTTTTGTTTCAAAACAAAAACTGGCTACTCCAGAGACTTTGACCTTGTCCCCCTTACAGCAGCTAGGGGTACTTTTTCAGAAGGGAATATTATAGATAGCTAAGTTAGGTAGAGATGTTTTAGGTAGTCAGACACGGACAAGCCCTTGAAAATCAAAGCAGAGAACAACTGTGGCTGACAGCACATTCACTGAAGGCAGCACTTCAAGAATAAAGACTACTTACCCATATACTTCCCCTAGGGAAGAACAGCAGTAATTGATATTCTAAGTATGCATCAATCACTTTGGGGTGGAGAACCAAACCTTGACCCATCCATGAAAGTCCTTGTCCATCCCATGTACGCTTGCCATAAGATTTATTTTTATATTTGATCCCCATTTAATCAATATTACTCTGACAACAAACTATACATATAAACTCATTGTTGGGCCAGTTTTGTCTAATCTCACACTATTCCTATGATTTGTTATTGAGTTGTTATTATTACCTAAGTAACTATACTTGCAATCTAATAGTTCAGTCCCATTGTACCACCTGGAACCCACCTCTCCTTTTGGCTCTGGCCAGTAAACACCCCTGAGAAGCAGGTACGATGGGCAACCTACTTTCTGGGCCTCTTTCTGACCCTCTCAGACAGAAGCTTTCTTTCTCTCTAAATTATATCTACTCTTAAAAACAAAACAAAACCCTGCTTATTCAAAGGACTAAAAAACTACACCTCTAAACAACACATGGTCTTTAGTGTAAGAATAATTAAAACCAAATACAGTAAAAAGAAACAAATGCATCTAGTAATATAAGTGATCTTTTAAATTTTTACACAGAAGAAACTATATAGAGAAAACTGTATACAAGTCATCCCTATCTTACAGTGGATTAACAGAAAGCTCCCAACTTTATACAGTATGAACAGGATTTCTTATTTTTGAATGCTTACTTTTTCCCTCTTGGATTAGTGATGTATAAAGTACACTGTCATGATTCTAGGGAGAAGCAGCAAGGCACAATTCCCAGTTAGTCATACAATCACAATGGTAAACAGTCAACACTGTTGTTAAAGTATAACATTCAGTAGGTCATAGAACCAAATGCATCTTGGTTTACAACACTTTAACATACCTTTTGGGGAATGTAACCTCATAGCAAACGAAGTACATCAGTAACATAGAACTAATATACTTAAGTTCCAGAGACTAATTCCATCGCTTAGTTTTTCAAATAAAGATGAGCACAGCATTCTTGTATTAAATTTTTCTAAAAATACTTACAACTTAATTGTATGTAAAGTGCAGTGCTCTCATTCACTTAGTATACAATTTTCCTAAGTTTTTAAAAAACATTTTTCTTTGAAAGGTCAGTGTGTTCTTGATTTCAAAACTTTATAAAGAAAATAAACTGAAGTCATAAATTTCCATAAATAACTATGATGATGTGAAAAGTCTGTAATTAGAATCTAATAGTTGTATTTTAGATTCATATCCTATCATACATGGATTTGAAGAGCACAAATATATAGCAAGAAAAGTTTTTAACATTACATACATTAGGTAAAGTAAATGTATACACCTATAGTTTTAACACTATACTTTTAGATACACCTCAAACCACTAGACAAACAATATGTAAATACACAAACAAGCATACACTTTGTGATGGAAAAACTATTACAGATATGATGAGAATTACAAGCAGTAAATGATTTTTATGCTACTTATACAAAATAGAAAAAACCTAAATAAATAATGATACAAGAATTTTACTTTTATGGAAAAAATAAAACAAAATTTCATAACAAAATAACAATAGTTAATATATTGTGTATTGCTATCTTCAGAGTAGTTACTCAGAATACAAGACACAAGCATAAAAACTGTATGAGAGTAGTACAAACCTTTCCTTTCAAAGAATTAAGATAAATTAGTAGTATAATAATTTTTTTTTCTCTTCCCTGCAGCCGTCCTTCCTTCCTCCTTTCCTTTCCTCTTTCCCTTCCCTTTCCTTCCTTCTTTCCTTCCTTCCCTTCCTTTCTTCCTTCCCTCCCTCCCTCCCTCTCTCCCTCCCTTCCTTCCTTTTTTTCTTCTTGTGGTACCAGGGATCAACTCAGGACCTTGCACTTACCGGGCAAGCATTTATTCCACTGAGCTATCTTCCCGGTCCTTTTCTTTCTTTCTGAATTTATTCCCAGTTTATAATATCTACTGTACATGTCGTTATTTATTCTTGCAGTTTTCACACCAGGGAAACAATACAATGACTGCACATGTTGCATTGAGAAAGGGCTCTTTCATGCAGTTCATGCTGATCTTGAACTCACTATGTAGTTCGGGCTGATCTTTCAAACTCTGGGTGATCTTCCTGACTCAGCCAGTTGAATACTGGAATTACATGCATGTGCCACTATGTCCACCCTGATATACTTTTTTTTTTTTTTGATTTTTGATACTGGGAATTGAACTCACAACCTCACACTTGTTAGGCAGGTACTGTCACACTGAGCTATATCCTAGTATCCAATATGTCATTGTTTAATTTTTTTTTTAATTTTAAAGGAGCAAATGCAATAGAAGTGCATGTGTTTAAACACACTAAAGATGTAGAATTTGGCGACATAGGCCATCTAGATTAGGAAATTAAAAACAGGTATTAAACAAAAGGAAAGGAAAGGGCTGGCCAGATAACTCAGCAAAAAAAGGTAACTAGGATTTGATCCCCAGCATGCCATGCTCCCAGGGCTCATTGAGATGGCCTCCCAGGCTGTGCTGAGATGGCATGTGGCATATGCCTGTAATCTCAGTGCTTGGGATGCTAAAAACCGGAGGATCACTACAAATCTGATCTGTGTAGTGAGACCCAGTAGACCCTGTACTGAATACAAAAAAAAAAAAAAAAAAAGTAAAGGAAAATATAGAGAGTTAAAATGAAACTGAATGGACTACAAATATGTGTAGGCATTGTGCTAGGCATTATGATTTATAGTGGAGTTTTTCTTAAGTATAATCTTACAAAGGCTAAAATATTTCAAGAAATGATTTATGTACAATGTGACATTAAACTAGTCTGTGGTTTCAAAGATGAGTAAGTTTAGGACACTTACAAATATATTTGTAACACAAAGCCTCGAATATAAGAGTCAAGAATTTGGGTTTAGAGGTCAACAATGAAAAAAACTAATACTTTGAGCAGGATAGTGGAAGAATTACAATGGTATTTATGTGATATTTCTATCATGATTTCTTTGTATTTTTATAAAAACATGAGGCCCTCCTCATGTACCTCTTTTTTTCCTACAAGGCATGATTAAAATTAATAGAATAAATAATTGTTAGAATTTTGACTGAGAATTACTGCAATTCCATTTATATAGAAAAATGGATCACGGTTGTACCTTGAGCAGTTTTATAATTTCCATTATATTCTTAAGTACATACAGATTATATTATTTGCTATTTTAACTTGTTGCATGTATTCATGTATAAAGTACAAAATCACAACTATGTTATCTTGGAGAAGAAAACACAGTCCCTAGGCCAAGAAATACAGCAGTAGAAGTACATTATTACCCACGTCTGTCTTATTCTAGGCAGTACTTGATCTTGCAAAACAAACTACTATACTATCTTCTAATGTCTAAAACTGATTATGCTTAATTTGAACAATATATAAATGGAATCTCACCACATGTTTCATGCTTTCTTGTTCAAATACAACATATTGTATTTCATATAACATTATTTATTGTAACAATACAATTACATTTATTTGTTTGTAAGATTCATTTATAGCATATTTACACTTATAGATAACTCATTCTTCCTGATGTATAGAGTTTTATTGTGGGAGTGTAACAGAATACATTTTTACATTAAATTGTTGAACATTCGATACTTCTAAATTTGGGATTGCTGCTCATATTGCTGCTAAGAATATTCTTCCATTCATCTTCCAAAATGCAGGTGTATGTTTCTGTTTGGTGTGTTGTAGGAATAGTACTGCTTGTACAGAAGTAGGAGCAACTTTATAAGATGCGCCAATAATATTTTCACAAATTGTTGTAACAATTTTATACACTTCTTTTGGAATGTGTGAAAACTAATCCACACTGTAGCAACACATAATATTATCTGTCTTTTTCACCTTAGTTTTTCAAGGGATATACAGTGGTGTTACATTATGTGTTTAATTTGCCTTTGTCTGGTCATTAAAATATCCTCTTTTGTGAAATTTCTCTTTAATAGCTTGATACTTTTTTTTGTATCCTTGCCTTACTGATAAAAAGGCATCCTACACACAATCTGAATATAAATCCTGTTAGAAATACATACAACAAATATATGCTCTCATTTTGTAGAATATCTTCTTCATTATATTAATGGTGACTTTTGTTAAACAAAACTTTTCTTTTAGCGTGGCATAATTTTTCATTTTCTCCTTCATAGTAAGGGGTGTTATTTGTTTGCTTTAAGAACAAAAATAAGGTTCCAGGGAGATAGCTAAGTAGAATAAGTGCCTGCCTGCTGTCAAGCACAGGATCCTGAGTTCAATCTCCAGTACCGCAGAAAAAAAAAAAAGAAAAAAAGAATATAAAGATGTTGTTATATTCTTCTGTCTTTCCAGCAGCTCTTTTTCATCAATACTGAGATCTATAATCCACTTCTGACTTTTGACAGTGTTGTAATGCAATTCATGTAGGGATTACAATACTAAAATATATATTTTCCATGCTTATACCAAATCACACATTCTATAGTTTTATAGAATGTCTTTATACATTTTAACTGAAATAATTTTTATAAAAAATTATAAGCAGGCCCATTAACATACATGAACATATTTTCCATTTCCTATATTATTTTCTTTATTAAAAATGACTTAATCAAATTTTACATGAAATTAATATTTTAGTTTTATGTCATGTAACATAACTATGTAATGCAGAATTTTGTAATAAGTTCTCTAACACAGGTTCAAATTTTTTAATTATTCTGACATACTGCAGCTTGTGAACTATATACTCTGTGTTAAGATTCTTAACGATATTGGAGAAAGTAGGAGGTAAGTTAGAACAAAAGATATACAGAGCAAATGACAAACAGCAAGGCGTTATAACCACGGTGGTAGCCAGCGACAAGCATAACGTAAGAAGCACAAATTAATAACATGTAGAGAAGAGCCACATTTTCAATATTTTTTAATTCATAAAAAGAATTTTGGATTTTGTTTTTCAATTCTTAGATGTGTGGTATCAAGAATGTCTTTGGAAATTCATATTATTAACTTGTATGCAAAAGTATTTGGAAAAGCAAGATAAAGTAACTGAAAGACAACATGCAATCCTAAGTTAACTCCTAAAATGATGAACCATGCTAAAATTGGTCTTCCTCACATACACCCTCAATTATTTTTTTTAGTATTGGTAATGGATTTACATAATTCAATTTGACTTCCTCCTCTAGGTTCCTTGTGAGTAAAGCTAAAGCTAAAGTTAGGATTAAAGAATCATCCTATACATAGGAAACAGAAACTGTATGACCTTGAAAGGAGCAGATATTTAGCAGGAAAACAGCATGGAAAAGTAAATTTTCAAAAACAAGAAACAGGAAAATGTTTTTCTTAATTTGTATCCCCATCATATGCCTTAGAAAGAAGGAAGTTATTTAAACAATTTTTGCATGAATTGTTGAAGAATGAATACAATTTATATTGATAAACATATCCCATTGACTCTTACAATCTATAAAGCAACCATAAACAAATACTGAAATTACCACTAGTGAATACACAGAGTTAGGTTTTATGACTCTCTGGTCACAATTTCTTCAACTGTTAAAACTTGACTTTATGTGTGCTCCAGTTTAAAAATACCTTCTTTATCACATACTCCGATCTACGAACACCCCAAAAGTCATGCTTGAATGCTCACTAGCACATATTTTTTCTCCATAAAGAACATGATTATCTACTGGCACTTAGGAACAGTGAGACAGCATTTGAGGGCTATCCTTGGGGATACAACATCATCAACAAACAGTAAAAAATTGTGAAAAACATGGCACTAAATAAACTGTAACAAAGATACTTCTTTATAGATGAGAGCTCAAAAAAGGCAATGTTGCCTCGTTCAACTTAAACTGCAAAAGTATGTTTCAAATGACTAAAAAATTTCACAAATTTGCTCATATCTAAGACTGATTATAAAAGCTCTGTGCCTATGTACAGATTTGGGGATTACACAAAAACTTGAGCAGGTGGACAAATTCTCTAAAATAGAAATCTTGACTGAGGATTCCTATGTTTAATGGATCAGATTTATTGTAATATACAGAAAGAATATTTAAAGGCAATACTATTGAGTTAAATGAAAGTAGTGATATTGGAGTGAGAGGATCATCAAATATTTCCACAAATGGTGAGGACAGCAAGTTTCTACATATTAATAAAATTCAAACCATACTTATCTACTACTAGGACTACTATCAACAACAGAGAATAATATACAGATCTGAAAAAAGAAATTATGAGGGGATCAGGAGTGTAATGCTTTCCTTAATTGGGACTCAAAATCACTGTTATTTATCATTAAGTCAATAGCAAATGTTGTCATGCTAATGTGAAACTATAATGTGTTTTTCATATTTCATTTTTGGCACAAATTCTATTATCTTTACATGATCATATAAAATATTAGGAGCATATTTATGATCTTGGAGGCATTTATAAAATTATAGATTTTTCTCTTAATATTTAGTATGTCATGATATTAGAACTGAAGACTAGAAGCTGCTGGGGTCCAAGAGATGGAGGAAAGAGAGCAAGAAAGAAACAAGAGGAGAACTAAGACATATTATGTACACGTAGCATATCCCCACAATGGAAGCAATCACTATGTATTGCAAATATGAACTAATAAAAAATGAAACTTTAAAAAATTTAAAAGATACGAAAATCCCTTCTGAAATGTACTCAAGTCTGTCTCACACACACTCTTGGAAACATAACTGGTACTTTTAAGATACATCTGGTGAGAAAGGAAGATTTTGCTTTAATTTTTTGGAAGCAACTGAAATGTACTCATGTGAACAAAAACTCAGCAGTAGAAATGAGTTAAGTTTAAACTGCCCAAATAAGTTGGGGGGGCGCAGGTATTCTGTGTTGAAATTATTACCAACATTATCAACTTAATAGAAAGAAAGCTAATTTATACAGCCATTTATCCTCAATAACAGTACTTGACAGATTCATCATTCTCATTCAGAAAACGCAAATCTTGATCTAAATTTAAAATATCACAATAAATTTTCATTGTTAAATTACTGACATGCTGTATGAAAAGAGAAATTTAAGATTTTTATCTCATGTTTCAGACAAAAATTCATAACTCAATAATCAAATGTGTAAGGGTGAATGACAGTGCTTGTTCAATAATACAACAGACTCAAATATATGCACTAATTACTTGGTGAGTAATAACAGTGTACAATCATAAATTTTAACACCTTTGATCTTCAAAACACTTTGTAAATTTCTAAATCTACACAAATCATTATGCTCCAAAATGTTTTTATCACTCTCAATGGCAAGTCCTCTTACTAGACAATATTTATACTTGGTTTGAATTAGTATTTTCTCAACATCTTTGAAGATATTCTGAACTTGCAGTTTTCCACAGAGCAATCACAGACATTTAGTTCCTCAATAACATTAATTCTTCAAATAGACAACTAGACATTAACTTCTTGAAGAAGGCTATCTTCTCTGAACAGGTTCTAATTTATTCATTATTGGGAAATAGCTAACAAATTACTCAAAAACTTATTCTGGTTTTAAACTCACTTTCTGTATTTGACTGTAAGATATTGTAAGACATTAAATTGTTTTCTAACCACCGCTTTCTTATAGGTTTGGAATGTTGCGATAGATGCAGTCTGCTACTATTGACATTTATCCTGTTAGAGTAGCTATCAAGTCCCTGCATAAGAATGTCTTGAGACTTATTTTATAACAAAACCATCCACATTGCATGGTGCCTTTAAACCATAACATTAAAAGCTATTTCTCTTTTATATTGACATTATAAATCTGGATTGGTAATAACATATAAGAACAGTGCAATGGTAAAGTAAATACTGCCAAATTATTAAAATGTTTCTGTAATTTTTAGTGCCTTCACAGACAGTATGTTCTGAGAGTATCATGAGTGATGTTGGCTGAAAATACTCCATTGCCAATGTATTGAAGAAATACCATGTAGCATGCTGTGTTCCAATACATTTATATACCTTGACATTGAAAGTGGAACTTCATAGAATTTTCACATTCCTCAAAATATCTTTTTTTTATTTCAGCCACTTAGTGAAGATTTTCATAAAATTTGTAGCCTTTAGACTGGGGAACATGAGGCAACAGGCTAGATGTGGCTCACAGATAAGAGTTTACAAGCTTGTTTCAGTATAGATACAATGAAGTCCTTCAAAATTCATCAAGGTGGCTGTCTAAAACCTACATATCACAGTTTAATTAGATACAACATGGGCAAAATCAAGCTATTTATATATCTCATTTCTGCAGGATAAATTATCTCTGAACAGTAACAAAAGTGAATGGTGACTATAAGCTGTACTATAAAATATATTTGTTGGTGCTGCCAAAGGTTTTCATGAGAGTTCAGGGATCAACTAAAATCCATCAGAAAAGCCAACTTAAATGACATGTGAAATGTTTCAATACTAATAATTAGTAGCGATACTTAACATGCTAATTCAGTACTAAAATGGCATTATATGTTTTCATTCAAATCATAGGAAAAGGCAAAGAACTTTCTCGGTCAATTTATCACAGTGGCCAAAATGACTTAGAATCCTCACACTATCTTTTGAAATAACAATAAAGAATGTCACAAAATATCCCAGTTAGGTTCTTCCAGGGAGATCTGGAAGTTTTTCCCTAAAGCCACGTGTGAATAAGGTCATTACATGTTCAGTAGAGTATGCACAGCCATGGTAACACACAAGGACAAAACTCAAATAATTGTTCATTAATACTGAAATTTTGGCTATGGAGAAATTCTTTTCAAAACACAAAGAAATGAATCAATATTATAGAGTATAGAAAGGATGGTATACAACCAGAGTAAAATGTTATTTTGTTATCACAAGTATTACCATACAAAACATAATTCACTATAATGAGATTCATAGGATTTTGAAACTACAATGCACAAATCACATATATGAAATCATTTTTCATATAAAATTTGGGAAATGTAAAATATTTACATAGTTTAAACAGCTTTTAGAATAACATTCAAATTCTGAGGACCAATATCAGTTCAATGTTTCAAAAATTCAACTCTCAGAAAAGTACATCTGTCCAGGGCTATACAATGAAAAAACTTTTTACATTATCCAACCAGAGTAATGTTATTATTGCAGTAATAACAGCCAACTTATTTTATGTGAATGTCTTCAGCTGGAAACAAAACAAGACTGCACAATTCTTCCAAGATTTTAATCCTATAGTCAATAACTTTGCCAAGTTCTTTCTACTTTCCATATAAAACAAAGGTTCCTTAGGCCATTTACTGCTTTAAGATTCAAATTATCACTAGTATATAAAGCAGAAAGCTGGAACTATTTGGTAAACAAAAAGTCCTATTTTCACACTAAAAGACTGTGACATACTTTATTTAAGTTATATATCTGAAAGTTACTTGTGAACTTAATCAGAAAAAGAAATTACATTCAACCATCATAGTAATATTCTAATTATAATAAAACTGCCCTTTCTTTTTCTATTAATATATAGTCCTGTGGGCTGATATTTTATTAAGTATAACATATGATCCAAATATACACACATAAACCAATGTAAATATATAATATACATATAAAAACTGAATCAACATGCACAAAAGCAACTTATAATGGTCCATTAGGGTCTAAGATGCCTTTTAAACATAGTGGTTACGGGCAATAATATCAAATTTTTCACTTAAAATTCTAAAAGTACAAGATTAATTTTTCTTTGGCATTTTTAAATTTGTAGAATATCACAGAATTCCTTCTTTTGTAGTGTTTTTAAATTGAAAATTTAAATGTTAGAAATTGCTTGCTGGAGGGCCGGCAAATAGCTAGGCAGATTAAAGCACCTGCAAGCAACCGTAAGGGTCTGAGGTTCAATCCCTGGGCCTGATGTGCCAGCCCCGCCCCTGGGTTATGCTGAGATGGCAATTAAGACTGGGAGTGGTGGTGCCCATCTGTAATCCCAGCTCTTGGGAGGCTGTAAGAAGAATCACTACAAGTCCGATCTAGTAATGAGACCCTGAACACCCTGTAGACCCTTCTCTAAAATAACGAAAAAGAAAGAAACTGCTTGCTGCCTAATTTATTACGTATTCAATATTAATTCTTCCAAGATGCTAATAAAAGATTCATTAAAGTCTTATATTAAAACTGAGAAAAGCAACACAAAAATGTTAAGCAATGTAACTCCTATTTAAAACATGTTAAAATGAGAATATATTTTTAACTCTGTGAAGTGGGTGAAGTTTACTCATGACTAATATAATTCTGTTTTTCCTCATCTATTAATTCCAAAAGTATAACTAATTTGGATCAGTTGCTTCCTAAATATTTAGTTACTGTTACAATTTCGAAGCTACAGTTGCTTAGAAACCTGCATAAATACCACTTTCTCAAAGGAAAAAATTAAAAATTCATTGACATATTGTTTAAGCTGAGAGAAGTATAAAATTAGACCAAATGTACTCTATTAAAATATTCTAGCACTTTTTTATGAGATTCTTAAAAAACTGAAAAAAAAATTAGTACTTACATTTACATTACATATTAGAAAACAGGGCCTTATATTATTCATTTTATAGGAATGAAATACATATACGGGAATTACTGTTATACTACTTTTTAATGAATTAAACTGTATTAGAAACCCTCATTAACAGTAAGTAATGAGATTATATATTTAACTATTACCCCTAATGTAAAACGAAAAGATTAAGAATTCTGCTTAAATTGTTATTAGCTTTAACCAATAATTTATGGGCAAGTCTATTTTCAAGGCAAAAACACTCTTAAAAATACATTACAGGGCCATCAAGGTAGGTCAGCTGACTAAGCACCTGCTTAGGCAAGAGGAGGGACCAGGGTTG
Organism: Ctenomys sociabilis; assembly: GCA_004027165.1. NCBI lineage: Eukaryota > Metazoa > Chordata > Mammalia > Rodentia > Ctenomyidae > Ctenomys > Ctenomys sociabilis. The sequence continues at coordinate 42,783 of PVKA01006424.1, forward strand.
GATCCTGGCAGCACATGCCACTCTGCCACCCCCAGGCACACTGAGCAGGCCACTGAGACCAGCCATGGTGGCTTATCATGCCTATAATCAGTGCTAGGCAGGCTGAGACAGGAGGATCTCTATGAGTATGATCTGTGTAGTGAGTCCCTATAAAAAATATATATAAAAATTAAATAACAGATACCAGACACAGACTTTTGTACTAAAAAAACCAGAGACATATCAGCTACATGAAAACGTGGCAAGAAACTCCAAAAATGAATTACTCCAGGTAGAGGACCTGTGTTAGAATCTTACAAATCTCTGGGGAAATAATCAATGGTCTGGGATTCTCCAGTATGCTTAGAAACTGCCTCTGATAGGATACTCTAGGGTATACGGGGCCACTGCAGCTGCTCTGATGTAAGGAAAATTAATTAATTAATTATTTTTGTCTTTTTGAGATAAGGTCTCACTATGCAGTTCAGGCTCACTTTGAGCTCACTTTGTAGTCCAGGCTGTTCTCAAACTTGCAACAATCCTCCTACCTCAGCCTCCAGAGCACTGGGATTACAGGCCAAAGAAAATTACTTAGAACTAGTGAAAATGGAAATGCTATTTATTGGGTGAAGTCACAAGCTATGCTGCTTTCCCTGGTAAACATCTTTCAAGTCTGGTACATATTCAATGTGTTATCAGTAAGCAATAGACTGGTTTTATAATGATGTATAACAATGGGATGATTGGTTGACCCAGGCCTTATCTCTATGAAGATGAACATTATAGCTGCAGACTCTATTAAAACTATATGCTCTGTGTATCTATTAGCAAAAAAATGGTCTTTTAAGCATCAACAGCAATAGAATTGATGTTGATCAAATCTCCCTTTGGAAGTAAGGACCATAGTCATCTAGAGTTCAGGGCATAGTAATTCAGTAGCATTCCAGGACAGGGCCATAAAAATACTCAAATCCTTTTTTTCTGTCTTTCTTTCTTTTTGCAGTTCTGTGGACTGAACTCAGGACCCTGCAATTGCCAGCAGGTAAGCTATCTGCCCAGACCAAAATGATCCAGGCATATACTCAAGCATGGCTGATAAATATATCTACAAATAAAAAGTGCAGAATAAAAAAGAAAAGAAACTCTGGAGCATTTAGTCAGAAATATTAGGTTTGTCTAATCTTATCAAATAAGAGTATTTGGGTAATTTTCTTACAGATACCATTAAGCATTACAGAAGTAGACACCAAGGTATCTACTGGCATTTCTATCCAAAGACATACAGGCAGTAATACTAGACTTATTAGATGGACTTCATTATGTAATGTATTTTCCAGATACCTCCCATCAAACAGTGATGCTGCTTGTATAACAAGAACACCTAACATAGACAGTTACTTGAGGCTCTCAGCAGATAAAAGCACCTGCAAGCAGGTGCAGGGATTGGGTCTGCTGTGCAGCCACACCCCCAGGGCACGCTGAGACAGCAATTGAGACCAGGTATGGTTGTGCATGCCTGTAATCTCAGCTCTTGGGAGGCTGTAAACAGGTGGATCACTACGAGTCATTGATATGATCCTGGACACTGAAATGATGATTCATTTTTTGCCTAATACTATTATTTTTGGTTGCCCACTGTTTGTTTCCCTCTGCTACTTAACACAAAATAAGTATAGATTAAAACTGGTCATATTCCAGAATTTAATGAAAGAAAAGCAAACTCATACCTCGGTCCAATGATCTTGGTGGGACTCTCCAGAATGATACAGGGAGAAAAACTGATCCCGGGTGGGTGAACTCCAAATGATATAGGGAACCTCCAAATGACATAGGGAAAAATAATCTCTGGACCTGACCTGCACGACTTCATGTTCTCTAAAACGGAAGAATGGATTTTAGGAATAAATGGAGGTTATGAGCAAAACAGATTTATTGAGGAAAAGAAAGCTCCTGTCTGAGAGAGAGATGGGGGTGGGGGGAGTTTAGCTAGAACCTCTGAAGAATATATGTGACTGCCCATCAACAACTATGATCCCTTTCAGCGTGAAGAAGCCAGAGCGGTTGTCACCCGCAATCCTTTCATGGCAGTTCAGGTTACTTCTTCAGAGGGGGAATGTTGTAGGCAGCTGAGTTAGGTAGAAATATTCCAGGCAGTTAGACAGGGCCAGGCCCTGAAGGAGACAAGATGGAAGGCAAGGTGACTTCACAGCTTGGAAGAGACAGACACTCCCATGTGGACCACATCTCAAAACCAAGAGAGAAAGAGGAAACACAGCTACACTCTCCCCTAGGGATGGGTATCAGAGATTGATATTCTAAATATCACCTTGAAAGAGCCCTATTGAGTCATTAGTCCAACCCCCAAAAGGAAAAGACCCTGTCCCATATTCATGCCCACTTGCTACCTGACTCATTTCCCCATTTGGTACTAGATTTAATCAATTTTACCTGAGCAATGGTGCTTGTAATCTCATTGCTTAATCATAGTTTTGCCCCACCTCATGCCCACCTAGGCAAGTTCCCATGTCTTCACCACCTTAGACCCACCTCACCACAGTGTTTTACTCTATAAAAGTCCCTGGAAGAGAAAACTTGGGAACAACCAGCTCAATAAGTCTATTCTGCTCACACACACACACACACACACAAAAAAAAAAAAAAAAAAAAAGAAAAAAACAACTTGTCATATTAACCTCTGTATCCCAAACGGTGATAAAACACTGTACTGTGCTTTTTGTTTGCCAGTGATCATGAGGTATGTGTATTTGTCAATAGCTCTTGCTGCACCTTGAGTTAATGACATAATTCACTTCATTCAAATTTAGCAGTAACCTATAAACTAATTATATTTGATCACTCTACCTGAGTCATCTTTGTTTTTAGCCATCACCTAAAGAATCTCGGATAAAGACATTATGCTCTTAAAAACTATTTGCTGGATATATATGAAAGCCCAAGTTTAGGAGTGATAGAGGACTATTTCCACTATAATGCCTGGGCTTCTATAAGCACATAAGCAACACAGGCACTATCTTTGAATGCAGCTAATCCCTATCTTCATAACTGCTTTCTAATTCTTCAGGAACATAAAAGAAGAGGAAATTGTCATTAGACCGTTTTTCATGGCATCCCATGCTATGAGAGGTAGAAAGCTTCTTACTGCTTGACCTTCAAGATTTAGAAAGGGTTTTCTTGTGTTCAAGAAGTAGCTTTTCAGAAAAGGAATATCCCACACCTCACAGAGCAGATCTATGTGGAATACATTCAGTGTTTTTAAATTTTGTTTTCTATGTAAGAAATAAACTCTCCACATCTAAATTTGGCGTATTTTATCCTTACTCATCGATTTTGTCTTTCTAATGCATGTCTGAGAAAGAATTGGGAAAAATTGGTTGTGATATGTTCATTCCACAAAATAATACACAGTACTAATAATACACAGTAGTAATAATATGCAGTACTAATGAATGAAGGCATCAACATAAGAAAGCTTAGTCAAGGGCCAGCCAAACAGCTCTGTGGACTGAAGAGCCTGCTTAGACAGGCACAGCAAGCAGGGCTCGATCCTGGAGCCTCCTGAGATGGCACCTGAGACTGGGCACGGTGGCACACACCTGCATCTCAGTGCTTAGGATCACTACAAGTCTAATCTGTGCAGTGAAACATTGTAGAACAATAGCTTTTCTTAAGACATAAAAAGCAAAAAAGAAAAAGAAAAGAAAGAAAAAGAAAAAAGAAAAAGAAGAAAAAAGTCGGTGGGGTGGATTTCATAAAATACATTGAAAAAAGAAAGAAAAAGTAGGCAAGCAAGTAAGCAATCTAGCTAGCTTAGGCAGATACTATTATAATACAAAATCAAATATAATGTATTTATTTAATGTCTCTCCCACAAAAACTTCCACAAATGTGATATATATCTACAGATAAACAGATATAGTTTGTGTGTGGTATGTATATGTGCACATCCCAATATATCAATATACAGGAAAAATCAAATGCCCCAATATCTAATATTAGCTACATCAAGGAGCAATCAAGAGGGATAGACTAAAAGTACTTTTGGTGTTTGCACACATACCTTGGAGATTTCAAGACATTATTCATGAATTGCTCATGCAATTAATTAAAAGAGATTAAAAAGATTTTTAAAAGACTGTCTCCTAATACTTGTTTATTGGTGTCTAGTAACAATTCCCACATGTGTGTGTATATATATATATATATATATATATATATATATATATATATATGTTAGAGAAGTTAAAATCCTGAAAATAAAACATTAACAACAATATTAGCAAAAACAACAATATACAGAACAATAGCTTTTCTTAAGACATAAAAAGCAAGATACATGTAAAAGAAAAAAGTCGGTGAGGTGGATTTCATAAAAATTAAAAATTTTTGCTCTAGGAAAGATACAAATGAGTAAATAAAAAATAAAGCCATACTATGGGGAAACAATTTACATACTTATGGCCTGAGTGGGAAAGAATCCTTCTAACTTAAAAATCCATATAAAAAATACAATATGTATAAAGCCAAAATATCTGAAGACCCTGATGAAATACACTGCAATGATCAGTAAAAACAAGAGACTCCATTAAGAAAATGAAAGCTTAAACAATGATAACATGTAACTAAAAACGAATTATAATGGCTACAATATGAAACAGGTGAAGCATAACCCAATATGCAGAAAGGATTTGGACTATTTGGAGCAATTATGAATAGGTGGTGGAAATATAAAATGATAAAACACCTTTAGGAAAGAATATGATAGATTTTTATAAAAGCAGATGATTCCATATGAGCCAGAAATCTCTCTCTAAATACTTGTACATTCACCAGAGAAATAAAAGGCTAATTATGCATCAAGACTTGTACTCAAACATTCATAGTAATGTTATTCTGAATAGTCAACAACTGGTAAATTCTGAAATAATATAGGAAATGATCCATTAGTAGCTATGTGGATAAACATCCAGACAATGACTACTCACCAATGGTAAAAAGGAATAAATTAAACATATAAAAATCAGTGGAAAATCTCAAAAATATTATGCAAAGCAAAAAGAATCAGACATAATGCTGTATACTGTAGATTTCTATACAAATAAGACTGAAGTCTAAATCTCTACTGATGAAAGCAAATCTATTACTGCCAGCAGCAGAAGGTGCTGAAGAGGGAAGGAGCTAAGCTGAGACTGGAAGATGAGCTGGCAAAGGCACCACGGGATTTCTTGGCATGGAATACACCACATCTGACTATCATGGTAATTACATCAACTTGAGTACAGGTGTTTTTAAGGTACACTAACAAATACACTGTACTTCAAAATTAGCTTTCTTAAATATGATTTAGAAGATTTTCATATCTTTGCAGAGCAGAAGACAGTTTATTTTTATATTCTATCTTATGTGCCTAGCATGGATTTCCTGAAAACCCACTTTAAAAAAATTTTAAAAATTAGTCTACATTTCCTGACTACAAAAATCTTTATTTCACTTTTTCAAATAATATTCAATAAAATATTATTAAATATGATTTCTGAGATGACACTGTAAAGAAGTTATTAGCTTCAGTGAAATTTTGGTAAAATTTAAAATAGCCATAGTATTTAGGAAGAATACAGTGGCAAAATGATTAAAGTTATCTGGAAAAAAATAATAGTAGTGGGTGATTATTTTGCTATCATATTATTACACAGACTTGTCTTTCAACTGTTTATAAGCTTAATTTAGGAGGCTCCTGGACTTTCATGGACATTTAGTATTTTTTTCCAGTATCTATTACTCCCATTGACTTCAATAGTGTCCTCTCCATTTGTCACTAGGTTAATCTTTTAAAATATATATCATGATGCCATAAAATAAGAGAAATCTATCAATACTTAGAGAAATTCAAGAATTCACAACACATCCTTGAGTTCCTAGGCACTATTCCATCCTGACAAGGCCTGCCCGAAATTCAATCCCTAACAATCTTCATTACAACTACTTCAAGTCTTCAGGTATTCAGTCATTTTATACCTTAGTCACAGTTACCCAGATTTATGAAATTCTCAGAAATTTTGTTACTTTCATATTTTCTATCAGTCTTGTTTCCCTATGAAAATTACCATTTCTCTAGCTAGTATATGTTTCCTGAGATTAAAAATCATATAATCTTTATCTTTGCATGCATATAACTTATCAAAATGCTTACTACATAACAGGCATATAACAAAAGTTTCCTTAATTCTTTTTTTTTTGCAGAACCGGGGACTGAACTCAGGCTCTTGCACTTGGCAAGGAAGCGCTTATTCCACTGAGTCATCTCCCTAGCCCCGCCATTTTCCTTAATTCTTAAAAGACTGGATAATTCTTTTCAAACAACGTAAAATACCAAAATTCACTCAAAAATAACAAAGATCTTAAACAACTGTCACAGAATATAAGCAAGTAATGTTATGCATTCAGGGTATGTGATACTTCAAAATTGCTAAATCAAACAGAATAAGTTCAGGTTTTACATGAAACCCTAGAAAATACAAGCATAACTTGGCCAATGAAGTTAAATTAAAACTAGCAATAGTTCATTTATAAAAAGTGACAAAATGTTTTAAATTCCTCTGGAAAAATAAACATAACACTATTCCAGTATTTTATAAAATAGAAGATAAAAGAATCAGGTAATTATTACCCTATAACAAACCTCACAAGACAGAGAAACTACAAAAGAAAACAAATATCTAATATAACAAACCTTCTCGGGGCTGGGGAGATGGCTCAGTGGAATGAGTGCTTCCCTGGCAAGCACAAGGGCCTGAGTACAATCCCCGGTTCCACAAAAAAAATAAAAAATAAAAAATAAATAAATAAATTAACCTTCTCCCCAAAGGCCCTTGTTTATCTAAAAAACAATATGATTGTAGTGCATAAGATTATTTTAAAATAGTACTGCTAGCATAAGTGGATTACTTCTTAAAAACAAAATACAAGAACCTCTGCTCTCAAATGTCATGGATTCCACATAAGTTAGAGGTATACATAAAATGATATACTATACAAATTATTGTGAGTACAAATACAAATAAGCACAGAGAAAAAAATAATAAATTAGTTTAAAATTTAAATTTTTCTATATAAAATTCCTTCTAAGTTTCCATGATAATTTTGGAAGAAGCATGAAGGGAGATGTTTTTAAATGGAACAAGTTTTTAAAAGCATATCATATTAGGAATCAGAATATATGGTGAGAAACACACACATACACATGCACTGCCTACTAGAAAGAGTGCAAATGGATTAAATTTTCTGGCATGTACTTGGGCAATGAATCTTCAAGTGCTTCAAAACACACAGCTGTATGATCCAGTAAATTTACTATTTCAAACTTAAGAATTTATATAATGCAACTATCACAATGAGAACAAAACCTGAAATAGACAAGCACTGTGTTATTTATATTAGGAAAAAAGGACTTAGGTATATCATAAGAGAGTGATAATGATACTGTAACAATGACTCAAATCAGTTATTTTTCAAGATATATAAATCATGTTTGTGAAGGATGAAGAACATATATCACCTAAATATTCACAATATACAAACATACTGGAGAAAAGATAAATAAGGTCTATAAACAGTATGATGATCTGTATCTTTAAGTTCATAATAAAATTGGAAGAAAATAACACATTTATGAGAGCTATATTTATTTTCCAGTAGTTTTTCTAATTCATAAAGGTAAAGTATTATTTTTATACACAGAAACATTTAAGTGGACTACGGATAAATAAAAAAATCTCAAAATGGAAACTGTGAGGCTGGGGAAATGGCTCAGTGGTCTAAGTCCGCCTGGCAAGCTCAAAGAAGGGGACTAATCCCGTCATGCCCAGCCAGCCCTGGAACCCAGGACACACCATGCCAGCCAATGAAAATGGGCATAGTGGCACATGCCTATAATCCCAGTGCCGGGAAGCCTAAAAGAGAAGAAACATCACTACTAGTCCGAATTGTGTACAGAGATCCTGTACCAAATAAGTAATAAGATTTAAAAAAATTCAAAATGGAATTTTTCCCTTTTAAATGTGATTACAAATTTGATGAAAACAGAAAAATAAAAGTACATATTAAACTATGAACAAAGTTGAAAACCACAGGAAAACAAAAGCATAAAGTGACAAATCATTACTATTCTTGTATTATCCAGTCCACAAACATACCAATTACCTGTCATGTGCCCATAGCAGGAAACAATCAGAGTAAATCCCTGTGTGCATCGTTCTTTCACTCTTATTAGAACAGACAAGTAATAAATTAATTAAACAACTAATAAACAGTGATAAGCATTGTGAACACCATGAAAGACTGAGAGTAGAGGAGGGCCAGTGACGTGACATTGCCAAAGAGGTGCTTAGGGTGAGATGTGAGGATGAAGGAGCCTGTTCCTCTACACTGAAACATGAGAGCATGGACCTTCACTCCCCATCATGAGTGCAGTTTTGGAGCAAGAAAGATGAGGAAATGAAAACCACAAGTTCAAAGGCCTTGGGAAAGACAAAGGTTGCTTATTTCAGACATGCTCAGAATGTCCACAAAAAACGAGAAGAAACTGGCATAAAATGGAATCAGAAATCTCATGCCCAACTCGCTTTGAAGTTTACAGACCTTAAGATGTTAACTTGGTCTTTTAAATAAATAAGGAAAATACCTACATCCCAAAATAATTAAGAATATAGACAACCTAAAAGTGAAAACAAAAAAATATAATTGGTTAATAAATACCCTTAACTTTGAGTCTAATTACTAATCAAAGACAAGCAGTCAAAATAATAAAGTATGACTTTCTACCTATCAAATTAGCAAGTTTTCAGGAACCATAAATACACAATGACAGGAAGGTAAGAAACAGACATAATATGACTGATGGCAGCAAAAAATAAAGAATAAAACTAAATAGGAAGGAGAGGAGGAAAGAGAAAAGTAAAAGTGTGATGTGTACCTAGATCAATTCCCCACCATCAATCTATTCACTATGTGCTATAAAAATATGCTAACAAAAAGAAAAAGTAAAAAATGAAGAAATTTATTAAATTATGGTATATTTTACAGAGGAAAAACATATGTTTATTTAATAACATTTCAAATAATATTTAATGTCTGTATCTAGCACTTTTTCTCATTTCTAATGCATTCATAAATTCTAATATGCTCTTCCAAACTAAGCTCTCATAATTTCAATTAATAAAGTAACCAAACCCAATACACCAGACTTTTTTACTGGACTGTCAAAATAAGATCTTAATAATTAATGTACATGGCCCTCACCTCTTTCCTTTGTTCATCTTCTGGACAGCAGGAGAGGGGTTTCCTCAGGGCTAAGCAGTTCATTAATAATACTTAATTACCCACTGTCTTCACCTGGTAATGATAAAATTTTAAATCCTTACTATGGTCCACTTGCTCTAGATTTTGCATTATTTCAAAAATCTCACTTCAAAGACCTCTGAATCATACCAAGGATATGAAATTTTTTTCTGCTTTAGGAACTCAACACAAAAGTCCTTTCTTTGAAGATGTTTCCTCTGTTTCAGTTATAATATACCCAACTTAGTTTATCTCAAATCCTTATTTTTTACACAGTATGGTGTTACATGTTACATTTTCTTCCATTTGAAGAATGTAAGTTGGGAGGGTACAGATAATCTGCATAATCAGCTTGCACTGATAATGCCTGGCATAAAATATTACTAAAGAAACATTCAATGAACATACGAATAAAGGAATGATGGATAAGAATGTAGTAATATACAAAACAGTACAAATTACATTGTTTACTAACTTCTACATAAAATGCAAAGAGGTATTGCATAATGTGAAATAAACATGTATCAGCATTAATCTAAACAGAGAAAAACCTGGAATATAGATAATGAAAGTTTTAAACTTTTACTGTTAACTAAGGCAAAGTAAAACTGAACTTTAAAAAAAAATTTAAAAATTTTTGCAAAGAAAAAACTGAGGCAGTAAAACACAAGTAATTCAGAACTCTTTTGTTTACATGTGTATCTGTATACACAGATGATGGATATAATAATAATCATACATTTGCATTCTTTTTTTCTGTATTCAGGACAGGGTCTACAAGGTCTACAGGGTTTCACTACATAGATCAGACTCATACAGACTCTCCTGTTTGCAGCTGGCCTTATAGTCATGTGCCACCACACCCAGCCTCAATCACCATCTCAGCGAGCCCTGCAGGCAGGGCAGTACACATAAGGGACTAATGCTGAGCTATCAGGCTGGCCCTGGTATACATGCATTCTTATTAAAGAGAGCACAGGAATTGAAAAGAAATAGGACTGTGTTAAGTAAAACACAAACACAGACTAAAAATATTTTAAGAGAAAGCACTAAAAGTATTGTTTTATACAATAGCAAACACACAAAGAATTTTATCTAACACTCTGAAAATAGTAAGCATTAAGGGGCCTTGTATGCAGCTCAGTGCATAAGCACTTGCCTAGCAAGCACAAGAGTTCAATCCCTGGTACTACAAAAATAAATTAATAAATTAATAAATAAAGTAGTAAGCATTAAAATGATAGTAGCTCCATATTAAAAATCTTCAGAAAGCAAAGATTATCTTCAAAATTATAGTAACAATAAAAAAGAAAACAAGCCATCTACAAAATTTTAGCACAGGAAACACTAATATACTCTGTAACAGAATCATCTTAAGAGGCCACTGTGTCCTCATACAAGAATATATCAGAGGAAAAGATGCAGACATGATATCTTGTCTAAACAATATTAGTACAAACCTTTTTTCTCAATGAACTTAGAGAAAGTAGCTGTATATCTATCCTATCTTGTGTATATATATATATATATATATATATATATATATATATATATATATATTTCTTTTTCGCAACAAAATGGTCCTTTATTTATATCCCAATTTTTTATTCTGTTTTGTCACAGATGGGTGTTGCATTGCAGTTAGAGAAGCTGTATGTAGAGAAGTCTTTAAAGGACCTTTTCATACTTGATGCTAATCCAAAGACTGTGTAAATACTTGAAGGTGGATAATAGAAAGTATAGATCTACATTTGTCTAGGACATACAAAATTGTAATCTTTGATGGTGATTTTCTATATATTTTTACAAACATTTTTTATTTATGACCAAAAGTGTCTGGAATATTGGAATGTATGTACATGCGAGGAACAGAATGCTTGAGAGAACATGGTCCATAAAGTCTGGAGTGTCATCCCCCCCCCAAAAAAAAAAAGAATAAATCAGACCTATAGTGGGACATGGATTGGTAAAAGCCTTCTGTAGTATTTCAAAAAGCTTGTTCCCAATTTGTATTGTATCTCTAAGAAAGACAATAAAGGCCTAATGTAAAGACACCAAAGTAGACCTGGTGTGGCAGCAATGCCTTTAATCCCGGCGCTTGGAAGGCTGAAAACAGGCGGATCACTATGAATCTGATCTGTGCAGGGAGACCCTATAGATCCTGTAGTTTAAAAAAACAGAAAAAGGAGGGAGATGCATTCTGCCAAAATTATTTTTATATATGAATAAATATAAAATGATTAAACTCAGTTCAAGGTATAACAAGAGCCAACAAACTAGCATATACTAAAATAATGCCAACAAATATTGTTTTTACCTAATTAGTACTAAAGTATTCTCTTTTTTTTGTATTTTTTTAGGGAAAGGACTACCACCCTTTTTTAGGGTGTTCCCAGCTACTCAATAGCTGGGATTACAGGTGTATACCAAGACATCCAGTCTCAATTGCTGTCTCAGCACACCTGGGGTGGGGGGGCTGGCACAGCAGGCCCAGGGATCGAACCCCCAACTCCTGCACCTACTTGCAAGTGCTCTAATCCACTCAACTATTTGGCCAGCACTAGTACTAAACTATTCTTACAAGATTTATCATTATTATTCAAAGTTCATTTAAGGCACCTTCTTTATAACACTAACAAATCAAGTTAGACCAATATGTGATTAATCAATATTTTAAAGACTTATATACAAAGAATCAACTACTTCATCATTAGATGAACTCATAAGGGAATTACAAGAATATCATCTACAGAAAACACAAATGTGAACAATACATGGCTTCCACTAGGGAAAAAGCATTCTAAACAAAATGATAAAACTAACATAAAAATTCAAGTTTTACATAAGAAAAACTAAAATACAATGATTTATAGAAATCTAAAGGCAAAATAATTGGGATTCAGAAATCAATAGGATGATATTTAAATCAAAGGAAAGGAGCTGGATTCTATTTCGCAAACATAAGTCACAAAGTATACATTACACCCATAAGCTAAGAATGACTGGGATAGGAAGGCAGAGAGAATGACAAATTACAGATTGGGGGTTTAATTTCAGAGAAAATAAATGAGTCATACCCTACAGAAAAGTAAGACAACGTGAAATATTAACTAGTAACTAATGCCTTATTTTTCCCTTTTTCCACCTGACATGAGGAAAGTATTTTGCATAAGAATCCTATCTAGGATTAACTATATAAGAAACTAGATAATTCAATATATTACAACTGAAATACAGAATGAATCATTTAAAAGGGGGAAAAAGAAATAGTAAGTATTCAATATTTAGGGAGATATTAGATATTTACTCAGGATATCAGGCAATTATATTTTTGAACATTACTTTTAGGAGACGGTGAGATATCTCAATGGTCTAAAACACCACTTAGGCAAGCATACTGGGACCACGGTTTGATCTCTGGCACCACACACTGTATTAGTCCCATCCCTAGGCTTGGCTGCACCACCCACTAAAAAAAATACAAATATACTCAAAAAACATTACTTTTATTTGAAAATTTGGGTCACATGAGATGTATCCCACTAAACTCTCCTACACGGTAATTTCTCCAAAAAATTCAGAAAACACATAAAAATAAAATTGTATTCATCTGAATATCAAACTACAATGATACCAAAAAATTGAAGACTCACTCATTTTATTAATATAAATAAAATGTTTGAATTATTGCAATATTTGGAGAGAAAGAAAAAGAAACACAAGAATAAATCATATTTTTTGGATCTTAAAATGAGGAATCACAGTCATACTTTGCATTTCTTATGAAAAAATAAAGAGATTTATTGGTATAAAACATAAGACTGCACAAATATAATTACATTTATATGTAATTAGCAACCCTGGTGGCTACTTCTTTTTTTTTGGGGGGGGGCAGCTTAGCCCACCCTGAGGGTGGCCTGTGGTGCTAGGGATTGAACCTCGCCTAAGCAGGCACTTAGATAACCACTGAGTTATCTCGCCAGCCTACGGGCTATTTCTTGAAATTCGGCTGGTGGTAAGATTTGTCCTATCTAACATTCATTTACCAAGATCTCAAAATCAATAAATGCTAATGAATAAAATTATCCTGAATTAAATGTTAAAATCTACCAGACTGGTGAAAGTAAATAAGGTAAAATCCTCTCTTTTTAATTATTTTTAGTATTTAATTGCATGGAAATTGCAATTAAATACTGGTATAGTTTACCACACACTGATTTATTTTCTTTCAAACTTTAAGGATAAAATTTGAAGAGAAAGTAATTTTGTCTTTCTTAGTGTACTACCTCTCATTTTCAGAAAAAAGTTTTAGAATGGAAATTTTCAATTATCTCTATTTGTCATGTTTTGATATTTTAATTATCTGATTTTATATATTTGCTTGCTCACATGTATTACAGATTCTACTTTCAATATCCTGTGGAGAAATACTAGAAATTTAGAGCTACATTGCAAACTGAGTCAATTCGTTTTAGATATCACTCAAAATAGCAATAGTGTGATTTAAATAGTACATTACTTATAACAACAAATAGAGCTTGAATTTAATTTCTTTAACAGGAGTATCTACTGTCTCAACTCTTTTGGTAAGCATTTTACCATTTCAGGTCATTCCTCGGGATAAAATATAAAACTGGAAAGAATGAAGAAAAAAAAAAAAAACTACTGTTAAAAAATCATGGTGATCTTTAACTCATTTTTACCTGTAACACCAAGTTACATAGAATACTTCATTATCTGTATTTACTGCTAGCCCCACCGACTGGAAAGAAAATGGAAACAGCAATAAGCAGGAAAATGAGATCACAACTTAATCAAAACCAGAATGAAAACTTAAATTTCCCTACAAAGGGATGAAGAGTAATGCCATATGCCTTTAAACAGACACACACACACACACACACACACACACACACACACACACACACACATGCGACAGACTTAAAATGCTCACATTGTTGTCATGAAAAAAGCTGTATCTATAATTATATTAAGTATATTTATATTTATTAATTTCTTTAAATTAAATAATCTGAATTAACACATCAATGATAATACAGTAATGAAAAGAAGTTACTCTGTCACAACCAGTAAGATTTTGTACAAGTTAGAAGTTAAAGACTGGATAGGATTCTCCAGAAGAAAAGGTAAAAGAGACTTCTAAAATGTCAAAGAAGCACAAGTTAAATGACAGGATTATGGAAAGAAACAGGCATTCAAAAACAGGAAGCTGCCCCTCATGTGTAGCAATCTTTAAACTTTGGAATACCCCTAAGTAGTATGCAGTTCAAAAACATTAATGTACAATCTAACTAACCACATTTTCTACTACTGAAGTTTTCAACCCTCCTTTAAGCAAAGCTGATAAAGGGGAGAGGTTTCACTTTCAAATTTGAAATTTTTAAATTATTAGCCTTTTTATTTGAAAATTAAGTCTTAAATTGTCACAGTGAGGAAAGCAGAAATGAAAGAACAAGAGAAACTGGAGATGAGTAAGTGTAAGCAGAAGGTAAGTAAGAGCAAGAACAGAAAAGAAACAGTCATATAAACAGCATGTTTTCAAGACAAAAAAAAGAGTGGAATTATAGAAACAGTGATAGGGAAGAATAAAGTAACTTCTTGACTGCCTCTATGGGCAGTCTATTTTTATAAACCTATTATTGAGGTAAAAATTACGGAAAAAGTAGCCTGATTCTACAACAAATTTTTTTTCCAGTATTGGAGATTTTATGCAGGGCCTTGTGCTTGCTGGGCAAGTACTCCAGCACTGAGTTATATCTCAAAAACATTATTTTGATATAATAAATAATATAATAGTCTTGCTATGTTACCCAGGTTGGTCTCAAATTTACAATACTTCCAATATAAACCCTGAGTAACAAGAATCAGTGGAGTGAAGCATCAAGCCAACTCTATGGTGGTAATTTTGATATTATGATGATACCTGCAAACTATTTTTAAAATACTAACTATGCAGTTGGCTATTAGTGCACAGCAATCATATAATTATATTTTTAATTTTTTCAGGCCATTTATATCTATTTATAAAATGCTTACTTGCTTTCAGATGGCAGAAACTGTTAGGTAACAGGGGGAAAAGCTAAGTCAGAGATCGCTCTCTGGAAGTTTAAATCTAAAAGAGGAATTCAGGCAAATACATAGGCAGGTACATTACAAGTGGTAATTTCTAAGAAAGGAATAGGCACAGGAGTGTACATACAATAGAAAGCAGGAGAAATAAAGAAGTATCTTAGAAAGAAAACATGATATATTTTGAGAACTGCAAAGACTGCAATATTAGCAGATGCAGTGTGGAATGAAAGAACAAGCTGATGGCATGAGGAGGAGCCAGGTTAGACAGGACACTATGATTTTATCCTGTGGACAATGGGAGCCATTAAATGGACTCAGTAACAATTACTCTGTGTATATTGTACATCTAATATATGCTAACCACTCTTTCAGATATGTTTTATTGTATTTTTCCTCACAACAACCCTGTGAGGTAGGTGTAATGATTCCTAATTAACAGTTAAAAAAAAAAAAACTTGGAAAGTTGTTAAGCAATTTACACTTGATTAACAGCTACAAATGGCAGTCAAACTATACTACAGAAAATACATTAGAAAGATGATATGTACATATATATAAACACACACACATTTACCCACAGGACATATAGCAATTTCAGCACTTAAATGAACTTTTTAAAGATAGTAAGGTTTGTGATATCAATAGCTCTTATAAAAACATTTAGCAAACTTACACATGTAAAATTTTCAACTAATTGTATACCGAAACAAATCAAAAATAGTAATAGAAATGGAAACTATTTGATAATCAAATAAGAATCTCAGAGTGGTAACTTTCTATTTTATTTGATATGCCTAAGACTCTTTGAGTCAAAAACATTCACATTTATTTAAAAATAAATTTAAGTCAAGTTTGCATAGCTTTATTCTATTCATATAAGTTGTATTTTTTCATGGTAAAAATGATGTATGGAATATTAAAGCTTTATGCAGTTCAGGTTTTTTTTTTTTTTAGGAAAGGATCTACAGGGTCTCACTACTAGATCCGACTCATAGTGATCTGCCTGTTTACAGCCTCCCAAGAAATGAGATTACAGGAATGTGCCACCACACATAGTCTCAATTGCTTTCTCAGCATGCCCCCGGGGCGGGGCCAGCATGGTAGTACTGGGGATCAAACCCCGGGCCCCTGAGTCTACTTGCAGGCACTTTACTCTGCTGAGCTATTTGGCTGGCCCTCAGTGAAGGAATTTAAATACTAGTCATTTTAGTATCAAAGTAATTGTCCATGTAACAGTACACTATAAAGCGAGATCTCCCTGAAATAAACTAAAATACCTTTGTATCATGTCAAACTATCATCATAATTTTTTTCAAGAATCGGATACAAATATACTTCAAATAATTTATTTGGAATAGTTCCCTAATTTAAAAACTAAAATATTTTGTAAAAGTGAGGAAAGCTTCTGACCATTTAAATTACAATTATAACTATCTTACATTAAAATAATACAATCACATAAAATCCATTCTATCAAGTTTAACAACTTACATTTTTTGTTTGTTTTGGAATCGAACTGCGTACCTCAACCTTTACAGACTTGCATAACTTACACTTTATTTTCTTGCCCATTTCACTATTTACTACTTTAATGGAACTAATGCAGTGTATCGTTCTAAAGATTCTTATTGAAACGAGGGTGTTACCAGAACATTACTGACAGAAGTCTAAGAATATACCAATAGGTATTTAAAAATTCAAATTATTTATTTATTTCCTTTTTTTTTTTTTTTTTTTTTTTTCAACTTTACAATTATAATGGGGTAAGTAAAACACAGGGTCTCACTACACAGACCAGACTTACAGTGATCCTACTGTTTTCAGCCTCCCAAGTGTTGAGGCTACCATGCCCAGTATCAATAGCTGTCTCAGGCTGCCCCAGGGGTGGGGCAGGCAAGGCATGCCAGGGATCAAACCCCCAACTCTTGGGTCTGCTTAAGCAGGTGCTTTAATCCATTGAGCTATCTCGCCTGGCCCTAATAAAAGGTTTATTGAGATTTAGTTATTCTAAATCTAGTATTTACTGCTGAGTTTTATAATGATTAAATGATTACTAATTAAATCCTGCCCTTCAAAAAAAAGAGAAGTCCTTGAGTACAACTATTAGATCTCTATTTTAAAGAATGAAGGTAGTCTCTTAAATAAACTAAACAAATATTTGAATGTGTAATTTATCAGAAAGACCAAGTTTGGGATTACATAAGAAATACATTTTCAATTACTTCACATAAAACAGAAGCATATTCAATAAAATGTTTCCACTTACTTCTTTTTTGCAAATCCAATACACTAGAAGTTTATAATAATGGGTTTATGGGGTTCAAAACAATGCAATAATTATCAAATTTATATTATATACAGAAGGTATAAAATATAAAGATCCAAGAAATATACAAATATATACCCAGACACATGAAACAGGTAGTTTGTCTTTTTATTAAGACTTAAAATAGTATATAAAACTTACAGTCTATTCCTCAAATTATTTTAGATAAAAAAATGGGTTTAAGGAATACTTACAAATATATTATGTGGGAAGATGCAAAAGAATTAGTAATAGCAATTCAAATATTTTATATATCATAAAAACATTCACTTGCTAGAGATGCATAAGAACTTTATGTCTATTCTACATTTTTTTTTTGATACAGGATCTCAGTATGCAACTTGGATTCATAGCAATCCTCCTGTCTCAGCCTCCCTAGGGCTTATAACACTGAGCTATCACCCTAGCCCTACTTTATATTTTAAAAATGGTATTTATATCTTTGATTCTTTGGCTTTTAATTGAAGTATTATGTAAGCAGGAACCTCATTTAAAGGTGAATATTTGTTCATAATATTTAAGTGAATTTCCACTGTGAATGCAAAATAAAGTTTTGTAACTGAAAACTGTGGATGCTTCCTTGAAAAATAAATGAATTATATTGTGTTAATGTTTAAAAATTCCATTTCAAACAGTTTTGTGTCTTCATCACAAAGATAGCTAAAATTCTTTGTTGGAAATTTGACCTCCATTTTAAGACTCTAAAACACTGTCACTCAACATTTATTTAACATAGTATCTAACTAGAACACAGTGACCCACATGAACATACCATGATTTGCAATGAATAGTAAAACTCTGTATACATGGAATCCTACCTGCACTAAAAAGAAAACACTTAAAGAGAATCTATAAAATAATTTCTTCTACCCTCTCGATTGTACAAATAATGTTCTAAAGTAATCCTTATCAGCTTTCACTTTGAATCTACAGACACAGAGGTGTGCACAAATATTTAATTAAAATTACCTAAAACAAAAGACATATTTCCAGGGACTGAGGCCCTCGGAAGACAAAGAAACCCTAATTATTTTACAGAGAAACTTCTGTAGACTTATCCTCCTCCCTAAAATACACAATTACCTAAAAAAAACCTAAAAATGGAACCACTTTCTAAAAGACATGATGAACTATTACTAAAGAAAACAACCTTATAAAACTGCTTTACAAAGAAATACATAAAGTTGGAGGAACTATATTAAAAGAAAGTTCAAATATTTACTGTTTTTTCCTGTTATGCCATTAAAAATTGAAAGTCTTTAATAACCAAATAACATAAACTAAACACATCCTAAACTGCTGTTACAAAATTTTCATTAAGAATTAAAACATTTCAAACAAAGCTAATTAAAATGTTACTGATGGATTAAAAGTGGTTTGCTATTTTAAGATGACTAAAATCTTCTATGATTGGTTTGATTATTTGAAAATGTTTTCAAACTATTTTATTATTTTACTTTTCATTAATAGTGAAGAATTTTAAAAAGTATTTTAGATTTTCTCTTCTTTTGAAATAAAAAAACAAATCCAAGGAGTGGTGCTTTTATCTGTTATTCAATTTGGTACCCCTCACAAATTAGAAGCCCTTTAAATGAAATTTAAAGACAGTAGCACTAAGTTCAACTGACCTCTGTACACTTTTAAGTATGTCTCCCAGTTATTTATTTTCTCCTAGCGAGTTTTCCAGTCTAGGGCAGGTACACAAGAAACTTACAGTCTATGTAGTACTCCTAGTCAGTGTCACTCTGCAGATGCCACAGTGGAGAAATACCTTCTGTACAGGACCATGTACAATTTCTTCTGCAGCTGTCAGCACCTAGGGGAAAGTGCGCTGTTAAACAGTTGCTGCGTTCCACCTCAGAAGTGGCTGCAATTCGGTGGTGGGTGAAGTGATTCCTGTACATATATACAGGGATGAAAAGTACTATAGAAAATGAAAATATTTAAGAACAAAAGTGGCTGAAAACTGTGCCACAGTAACACAAAATACATTAGTCACAAAATACCTACACATATGGGTTATCACTCATTTAAAAGCTGAATGTTAAGAATGACTGCAAGAAAGGCAAAAATACAGTTGTTCAATTATCGACATATTATTAACCAAATATTGAACAGATATATTAAAAAGAAAACCCAAACAGTGTATTTATAACATTATCTAAATGAGGCAAATATACACAGTAAGATTCTTTACTCTGTTCTTTTTTTTTTAATGCTTTTATTCCTGATAACAAAAGCAGGGAGAGGGGTTCCCCACAACAGGTGAAATTTTAAAACTGAAGAATGAGCAACATAAAGTGTCCAAAAATAAATAGAATAAAAACCATTCTAAGATTCTGAATCATTTTGTACTTTGAAAAACAATTTTTCGAAATCACTAGTCCTCAAAACTAGTGAGAGTTAAATTATTTTCCATATATTGAAGTTTTAAAAAATGATCCCTAGGAAAGGACAACTCTTCTTCAAAGTCAAATTGAATTGAAACCTAGATACAGTCTTTATTATTAATCCATAGAAACAATGCATTAAGATCAAATAACTTCTGTACACTGATACAATTACAACCACACTGTACTTTTACTACAATAGCACAGCAGCACCTGCTTGTTCAATTACATGATTCTTGATGGAATCTGATCAAATTAGTAAGTCACTCTCTAGTACTAGCACATACTGGATAGTAGGGGTACTCCCTAATGTTGTTCTACCTCTAGGCACAGCTACTAGGCTTCTATTACACCAAAGGGGGAACTGCATAGTTTACTACAAAATGTTTAAGTTACTTTAGTCTAACAAATTTGACATTAAAATGTGCACCTTAATTCTACCTTTCTGAATCTCCTTTCCTCCATTAGTAATGGAATTTATTTACTTTGGCATATACTCAGGACAGTTAGAAACAGCTGACATTTTCATTTATTTCTTAAATTCTTGCTAAAATAAATCATAATACAAATAAATGCTTTCTTTTAAGTGACAAGAAGTGGTAGAGGAAGAAGAATAGTTTTCTACACTCCTTATTATAAAAAATACATGGATAAGGAATTTTGGCCTTAGAATCAACATGCAAGATTTACAGAATTCTGAAATTCTTCAAAACTCCCTAATAAAATGAAGATGTAATACATAGGTCTATACATACATTTTTGTAGAGGAAATAAGTCATATACTTTTGTAAGGTTCTGACTTACAAAATTTAAGAAACAATTGAAGGTGTTCAAGAAACTCAACTGAATAAACAAAAATAATATTTTAAGGTTAAATGCATTAAGTCTACGTAGCTATTTCTTTTCATGTGAAATGAAAAAAAGACATTGCAAAGTTCCAATATCTAAATGAAAAGATTCACAGATGACACACAGGTAAAATTCTGCTCTACTGAGCAAAGATCACAGTGACTGTTCAAAAGAGCTGCAATAAACAACTCAACTTCTTTTAAGGTCCATGTTTTTTAGTATTTATTATTTTCATTTAGTCATTAAAAGGTAATAAATAACATAACAAATCATATTCTGCATTATTTTAGGTAGAAAACTTCTAACTACAAGTTTTTAGAATTCTGCTATGTATTTCACAAATCTTTATTTCCTTAAAAGCACCCTGGCCCCCTTTCTTACTCTTTACTACTTACAGCAGTCAGATGTGGAAAACATTTGGCTATAGTTACTCATAAAGAAATGTTTTTCCTTTTGCTCTGACAATAACATACAAAGAAAATTAAATCTAAAAAATGTAGCAAAAGATCACATTTTGTAAATATAATACAATTAGTATGGTTCCTTTTATAAATTACATTTGCTAATTCTTTTGGTTTCTGAAGGTAAAATATAGCAATAAAATTTATACATATACATTCTTCCAAGAAAGATCTTGAGTTACAATAGAAAAACCTCACTTTTAAGATAAATTGACAGTAGTACCAACAATATTACAAAGTATATACAAAGCACATATGATGCACTTAAAGACTGTGACTAGGTGTTTGAATACTCATCAAAAAATTACAAATGAGCTCCTTCCATGTATTAAGTGTACTCAGTGAGGAAAAGGTATTGCTAATACATGTGATGTAACAGCACACAACATAAACAGTTGTTTCCCAACCATTTCAAATGTGAAGATGTTATTCTAAAGTCATTTCCAGGTAGGAGTTACATTTTCTGTATGCAAACACTAACAATGAGTATACAGCAGAGGAAAAAAGGAGATGGGCTAGAAGAAGAGAGCAGCACAGCTCAGCAGTAAGAGAAATGAAAGGGTGTGTGTGAGAAAGAGCACGTACCTGTAACAAACAGGCACAAACAGGCACAGGCTCGACTATGCTAAGGGATTTTAGGTTCCTTCTCCAAGGAGTATGATCCAGAGAAGCATTTTATAAACATCACTGTAAAAGGAGCATGAATGATGCACTAAAGGTATAGATAATCTGAGGTGATTATGAAGACTTACAATTGAGAATAATAAAAATGTCTTAAAAAAGTATAATATTATGTAAAATCTTGGATGGGCATGGATTATGGAATAAGACCGAGGTATCTTCTAAAGTTGATTTTCAAAACTAGCATTAATTTATTCAGCAGAAAAAGTGATTGTCAGGGGCTGGGGAGATGTCTTAGTAGAATAAGCACTTCCCTGACATGCACAAGGGCCTGAGTTCAATCCTGGGTTCTGCAAAGAAAAAAAAAAAAAAAAAAGATATTATCTCGGTCAAGTATCATTTTGGTTATAGGAAAAACACTATGCAATTAAGTTAATGACCTAACATTCTAAAAATCATTTTCTAACAAATAGCTATCAAAATATATATTATATGAACATGAAGCAAGATATGGGAACAGAATGACAAATAATTTAACAAGGTCCCTAGAAAAAATGAAGGCAGCACTATTTGAATAAAGAATGTAATGGAATGTGATGATCATGAGGAGTAAGTCACCACAGATGCATCAGGAGTGGTGCAAAGCCCTGAGACAAGGCATATTTAAAAACTGTGGTCAAGGAGCCGGGGACATAGCTCAGTGGCATTATCACCTGTCTGGAAAGTGCAAGACCCTGACTTCCATCTGTGTACCCAAAACAAACAAACGAACAGAAGAAAACCACAAACTGGTGAGATCAAGTAGGGCTTTCTGTCACAATGACTTTTTTTCTTCCCCACCATGTACAGAAAGCTCCAATATTTTCACTGGGACGAGTATAAGCTATTTAACCTTTTGAAAGTATCATACAAGTTGTCATAAAAAAACAGACTCCACAAGGGCCAGCAAAATGGAAATACCTATTGGGGCCGGGAAGATGGTTCAGTAGAACAAGCACTTGCCTGGCAAGCGACCTAACTTCAATCCCCAATTCCTCAAAAAAAAAAAAAAAAAAAAAAAAAAAAAAAAAAAAAAAAAAAAAAAAAAAAAAAAAAAAAAAAAAAAAAAAAAAAAAAAAAAAAAAAAAAAAAAAAAAAAAAAAAAAAAAAGGAAGTACTACTCAGACTAGTAAAACTTAACAGAATGTCAAATGAGATTTTCCACTGTTCAGGATTTAACAATTAAAATCCAAGTATAAGATAAAGGGGAGCCCATAAGATATCTCACATTCAGAATACAGGCTTAAACAAGTGAGAACCAGCTACACCTCAATAGTTTAACTCCTTCCCCTTCTTTAATTCCTCTTTATCTCACACTTATCATCTTACTGCCCTCATTGGATGGGACTCAATCATCCATCATCAGTTTGCTTTCTTAACTTAATCTAGATGGAAAGTAATATTATTATGTGTCCACATCAAAGAAGAATAGGTATAAACCACTAAGCAAGAAGGGAAAAGTGGCTGGATTTCTCTTTTGTGTTAGATTTAATTGTCATTCCTCACTAAACAACTTTCACAGTGCCTGTTTTAGAGGAGAGAGAAAAGGCCTGGAGTTGAAAGACTGAAGGACTGGAATCATTATCGGCAAAAACATAAATACCCTCACTGTGAAAGTAACAAAGTAACTGGACAGGAGGCTCCAGTCAACCAGGACTTTGACAGTGGAAAGCCATGGCTACACTGGAGAAGCAGAAAAAATAGGAAAGAAAATTAAAAACTGAACAGAAAAGAATAATCCAGAGCTAATGAGTATATATATATATACATATATATATATATATATATATATATATATATATATATGTATATATATATATATAATTTCCTATTCCCCAAAAATGTTTTATACATACACTAAATCAGAAATCCAGTATTTATCTATTATCACAGAAGGAAAATGAATTAGTGTAAAGCAAAGTAGCAGAGAAAGAAAACATGAAAATACATCATTAGTGAATTTTCATTATCCTTGCCACTCTTCGGAACTGTCAATTTTTTACATTTTAATTAATATAGGTACCAGGTTATTTTTGATGGATTAAATTATTTTCCTCTAAAATTCAAATACTGAACTCCTAATTCCTAGTACTCTGGAATATGACCTGTGGCCTTTCTTTTCATTCCATTAACAATGTTTTCAACAGACACAGCAGAAGATTTTAATTTGATTCCTACATGGACATCTTTTGGCACTGTATCAACGTTAGTATCAAGAGCATCTTCATTTTCTTCTTGGTTATCTTTCTAGGAACCATGGAGTCTTATTTTGAGTTTACTGTTGTGGAAAAGCTTATGGTCTGTGTCTAGATTTATTTTTTGCATGTGGATATTCCCTTGTTTGGCAAGGATATAGACCAAGAGGAGGAACTCTTGTTCAGTGCTGGCAAAAGTGAAATAACAGTTTCTTAAAACAAATCTTATCAGGACACAGCAAGCAATCATCTTCCATGATAGTCACAAAACTACAATGAAGACATACAGTGAAGAACATTTATTCCACGAGATGAGAACCTTTACTAAAATGTTTTTAGTAGCTTTATTTATAATTGCCAAAAACTGGAAGCAAAGATGTCACTCAACAGGTGGAAAGCTAAACAAAGTATAGTAAATCTCTACATTGTAAGGACAGAGATGAAGCTTAATTATATATTACTAAATGAAAAATATCAATATGAAAAGGCAGTGTATTGAATGACTCATCATACACAATATTTTGAAAAAAGGAACCTATACAGTCAGTAAATTATTAGTGGTTATTGGGTACGCACTAATAGGAGAAAGAAAGCAGGTAAAATACAAGTTTTTTAGGGTAGTAGAGCCTTTCTTTGTGACACTATAAACATATATATTTCATTACATATGTTTTTACATCTTATACAAAGCACAACAGAAAGACTGAATCCTAGTATAAATTAGGAATTTAGGTTAATAATGTCTCCACAGGATACCATGTCTACATCTTGTACAATGAATAACCACTAAGACAATAACATGCAATGTATTAATTATTGAAACTGTCCTACTAATCAGTTTTGAAATTGTGTCACTATGTTTCTCAATAAAATTATTTTTAAAAGTCTCAATATCTGTTACAACTGAAAGTACAGTAATACAAAATGTGCTAGAGGAGGAGCAAAAAAATGTACATATAGCACATTTGACATTGCCATTTTTTCTGTATTCTAAAACTGCTATTAAAAATGTCCACTCTTATATAAAGTTGTTAGTCTTCTAATAATGACAGGCAAAAGATTTAGGGTAATTACATGAAAGATAACTATCAAAAAATGTAAATGGTGGCAATATTATTTTTCCAGCAATAATCAGAAAATGATACTATGAAAAATAACACATCTGATTTAAAATGGTGAATGGAATACAATGCAAGTAGCGAAATAATGGTGATATTTTTGTTTATATAATACATGAATAAGTTTATCAAAGTATAAACATTTGATTCTCACTTTTTTACTGACATTTTATATATTATATAAACTTACCACATAAATTTTCAATATGAAATTTATTTTTTAGACTATTTGCGTGTGGGATGCAATACAGTGAAAAATCACAATAAGTATTTTATTATTATTTATTCATTTATTTTTGGTAGAACTGGGGATTGAACTTAGGTCCTTGCGCTTGCCAGGGAAGCGCTTATTCTGCTGAAACATCTCCCTGGCCCAAGTATTTTATATACACAAATACAAAGTTGGAGACACACTGTAAGTAAATCTCATTTCTGCCTTCTTTAGCATTCATTAAGCAATAAATCTAAACATAATTATCTAAACGTGTTTTAGTATCTGGACATAACATTCCTAGTTTCTAATACTACAGTCCATATTAAATTGAATATTTATAAAAACAACCCAGACACATCCCTAATAAAGTTATTGTCTCTGTATTGGATAATTTCTGTATAGGAATATTCATATACATGTTTTATTTAACAAAATGCTGTTTTCATTTCAAAAATACAGATAATGTCTGTATTGGGCTTGTATGTTTTAAAAATATTGACAATATGCTTTTATCTACAATCCTAAAATCAGGGTCAGGGAGATGGCTCAGTGGAATAAGCACTTCCCTGCCAAGCACAAGGGCCTTAGTTAAATCCTCAGTTCTGAAAAAAAAAATTTCTAAAATGTACTAGCCTATCTGATAATATTAGGATAGGACTAAATAATATTATTTTAGCAAGGTTAATTAAAAACAATAATAGGCAAAAAGAATTCAAAGATAATTCTTCCTCTTAACTAAATATTAAGCATCTAATTTTAATGTGATACAAGACATACAGAAATGAGAGAATTTTGAATTAATTATAAGATGAATTTTCACCAAAAGATACAAATAGGTTTTTATCTTTTAAAAGTGATCATTTCTCTAAAATGCATAAATTATATTACAATGCAACCATTATCATATTTATTATTTCTCTGTGCTATTTCTCAGCCACATTTATAATTTATTTTTTCTGAATAGGAAACACTCATTTTAGGAAAATATGAGATGTATTGGTAGCTATATTGAAGAGTATAAGTAAATAAAGTTTAATTTGGTATCCAACAAATGAGAAATATTTTCACTGCACTATTTACTGAATACTAGTTACTATAACTCTTGGAATTATTAAATTATAATTTGTTAAATAAAAGAAAACCGTAAATTATAACATTTCTGTAAAAGTACAGTTTTCCACTTGAAACTTTATTATAAATTTCTGTTGACAGTTCAAAATTCAAATATCAATGAATCATATTCACGACACATCAGGTCTAGAGATAAAGCTCAGCAGAACAACACCTGCCTGGCAAGCACAAGCTCCTCAGAGTTCGACTCCAGGTCCAAAAAAAAAAAAGAAAGAGACAAATCACAAATTTATATACTTTATAACATGGCCAAACATAAACATTTATTTTAGCATGACTCTAAGGCCATCTATTTACAGATCTCAGAAAAACATATGAATCTCAGACATCCTTAAAATATCTATAAAGTAATTCTTTATATTTAATAATACTTGTCCTTAAACAGTAGTATTTTAAATTAAAAAGAATGAGTATTTCAGTACATTTATATCAAAGGTATATAATGTAACACTAAAATAATTCTGACAGTTCCATAAAACTTTCACTGAATAAAGAAACAGGAACTTGCGTTCTGCCTATACTACATAAAGACACAGAGCAGACAGAGGTGCCAAACAAAAACAGTATTCCATAAATTTCTAAGGCTTTTAAAAGATAAAGTATCACTAACAGTTCTTATTATGCCTCAAAAAATCTAATGTATAAAATTGCTGTATTGTGATATGATAGTTAATATTAATACTTAATTACTTGTACCAGTTGACTAGAAAATATAAACTTCACGTAACACTTTCACAAAATATAGTAACTATAAATACAAACCTTGTAGACACTGTAAGTAAATCTCATTTCTGACGTCTTTTGTAGGACATTTGAAAATATACATATAATTTTCAAAACATAGCTACATATATACCAGATACATAATTTAAATATATTAACGGATATATGAACATAACACACACACTCTTTAGGTAAAATTTTAAAAACTCTTCAATCACCATTATGTTATTGTGTGAACTAACTCAGTTAAAGTGTGAAAAACGTGAAGCTGTCTAGCTTCTATATATACAATTGTTAGCTTCTATTACTAGTATTATTTCTACTGATGTTAGTACCAATGTTAATTTTAATATGCAAATAGGTCTAGTGCTTCAAAGAGTATTTTTCTAACTGCTCTATTAATTGAATAAGCTAGAGTTGAAGACAAATAACTGAAATCAATAAACGAAAAAAAAAAACCTGTAGGATTATTAGAGATATATTTGGAACTGTTAGAGGAAACAGAGAAATGAAATCAGGACAGTATCTTTTGTCACCAAATACTTTAACTCTTGATTTTAAAATCTACTTGCATGTTATATAAGATAAGTGTGAGGAAGTAACAGAAATGTATCCTGTCCTGAACCTTTTTATTCTATAATGATAGCAGCTGATACAGAATAATTTTCTGCTTCACTTTGCTGATGGCGTGTGTATAGCCTAGCTTAAAAGATAGTATCTTCAGCAGGAAGGCCTTAGATTTCTATCTACATGAAAGAGGCATAAAAATTACCCAAAACAGAAATAATATTATAAAAGAAAAAACAATCAATATAAAACAGAATTTATTTTTAATGGTGATATGCTAATTACAACTAAGTTCATTTTAAATTTCAAGTGCTTAGCCAGATTATTTCATGAAAAAGTAAGGTAGTTTTGTTTATTTACAACATAGAAATCACACAAGCCAGTGTATGTCTACTACTACAAAGCCATTAATGAAAAAAATTATAGTAAGAGTCCTCTGCTTTTATGTAACCCTTAATGTTTTAGAGCACTGTGTCCTAGTTCAGTCAATAAATGTCAATTCTTTTCAAAAGATATTTAGGGGAGGATAGTAAGTGAAAATTAATACTTAAATGCTATGCTACCAGAATAATTATTTTTCACTCATTAAATTATATTTTGTCTGTGTGTGCACATGCTTTTATCTATGTATGTGTATAGCATAACTATGTTGCTAGGTTTTCATCTAATTTACTTATACAAAAATCCAGTGACTTGTCTTATTGAAAGAGATTTTTATACTATGATATTAGTTTAAAAGAAATATAATATTCTACTCCTTATCAATAAAGAAAATGTATAGAATCTTGAATTACCAAACCAAGTTCCTGAAATTTAATCTTTTACCACTCAATAGTTATGAGATATTGAGCAAATCTCAATTTTCTCATTTGTAAAACAAAGATCAGAGTAGTAACTTTTTAATGGTTATGTTTCGGGAGACTAAATGAAAATTTATATTTAAAGCACTTTGGACAAGTCTAGCACATAGTAGAGCAGTCTGTAGTAGTTTCCCTTATTGTTAAGTATAGCAAATGAGCACACACATTAAACTTCACTCCCTTCTGGAACACTGCTAAACTTGTATAAATAAAACCAGAAGGACAAGTAGACGAGACAACAACAAACAAGACATGCAACATGGCTCTCAAAAACAAGCCCAGGCGAAAGACTAGTGACTGATTTATCAGAGCAAAAGAAGCTGAAGGCAAAGGACAGAAAAAAATGGTAATATGAGTATCAAATTAGTTTGCCTAGTAAGCCCACAAAGGCACTATGAAAACATTTTGACAAACGGGCTGTCCACCCACTCCTTTACTCTTAAAAGTTTAAGATTGGATATCTCCAATCAGAAATGTTCTGACTTAAAATTACTGCCACAACATAGACAGCAGTTATAAGCCAAGGACAAACTGGTCCTAAACTGGTCCCTAAATGATGGTAGACAGATGGATATTACCAAGAAAAAATATTTTGAATACTTCTGCAAAACTTTAGTTCCCCAGATAGTTACCACAATGTGTGATCTGCTAATAGAAATTGTGGTTCTCTGTTTGATCATTCTAACAAATCCATTAAATCTGATCATCAGAGACCCAGTTTTCCAAACAGGTAGGACTGCATTAAGTGGACACTTTGACAAAAGTTTCCAAAGAAAAATTAAAACCAAAATAAATTAATAGAAAGAAGACACTCCTAAGAAATATGATAGAAAGAAAAGAAGAAATCTTAAGACAAAACTATTAACATTCTCATACAAATGACAATCACAGCCACAAAGTACAATGTCAAAAAAAATACAATGTTTAATAAAAATTATCAGAGAAAGTTAAGATCTTTTAGAAAATAAAAATAGCTGAATGAAACATTCAATGAAAGAGAGGTTTCCTTAAGATACATTTTCCTAATAAGTAGAATGAAAGACAAAGTATAAAAAGAAGGAAACACAGAGGACAAATCTAAGTTAATAAACACTCCAAAACCAGCAAGACAAAAACAGAAAAATGAGAGAAAAGAAAGGAGCAAAGTGTTCTTCATTCTCAGGAAACAAAACAAAACAAAACAAAACAAAACAAAACAAAACAAAACAAAAAAAACTGCCCAGTAGATTATATACATGAGCTACTTTTTGATCAAATGAGACAAAGATCCCATGACACTTCTATCAGGAAGTATCAAAATAAGACTTCTATAAAACAAATAAAGAAGAAAAACATGGAGCATTAACAGAATGCAATAAAAATATGCACCTGTGTAAAATACAGGACAAAGAAAAAATTCAAAAAGAAAAGAAGTAGCACTAGAGAACAGCCAGATGGCTTCTAAAGCTGTTTAATGGGAACACATAGAAAGCAACTATTATAAACTGTAGGATAGAGAATTAGGGAAAGAATTTTTTTTTTAAAGGCACACCTGATACAGGGTTTACACCACATCTAAAATGTACATCAGAGATTGGCTAAAGGGATCAAAAACAAAATAAAGATCTTATGAGATGTACCAAAAATAAGTACATAAAATGAAGCAAATAATAATTCCAGAAAATTTGTTGAAAAAAGAAATATAATACACTATTTGGCTCAAAAAGGAATACTATTTACATTGTATAGTGGAATGCTAGTACATATGCACAAGGAAAGAAATAGGTGACAAAATGTAATAGTAAATTCCAAGGTAAAAAACAGGAATTGATAAGACAAAAAAAAAAGCAGTAAGTGAACTTAAACATATTAATTAAAAATAAGGTAATGCCATAAGAAAATGCTACAGTATAAGTTCAAAATGACTGTGTCTTTGGAGGATGGTATAAGATGGCAAGCAGTGAAATAAGCAACTGCTTTATTTGTTAAGGCTTTAAATATAATTTTTTCATGTTGTGTATATGCAAGTTTTCAAATTAAGAAAACAAACTGGATAAATCTCCCACCTGTAATATAAAATAACATATGATTTATGTCAATTTCTAAATATTAATGTAGTGATATCTTAATTTTCTTATTCATCAGTGATGCATGCTTGTAAACCCAGATTTTAGAAGGCTCAAGCAGGAGGATCATAACTTGGGCAATTCAGCAAGAGTAGAGCAGAACCAGTCTCAAAGAAAAAAAAAAAGAATGGGGATGTAGCTCAGGACAAACACTCCAAGTTCAATCAGAAGTACTGAAGGAAAGGAAAGGCAAGGAAAAAAAGAAGCGGAAGAGGAAGAAGGAAAAGAAATGGAAAACAGAGAGGGAGAAGAAGGAAAATATGAGAATGAGAAGGAAAAGAATTACAAATTTACAAAAACAAATAGGTAAACAGAAACTAATATATCCATTCATATCTTACATCCTTGGTTTTGCTTCCTGAAGTCTCAAATTCAGCAACAGTTCAAAAGCATTAGATGTAAAATTCTAGAAATAAACGTCATACATTTGAAACTGTCCACTGTTTAGGTAGAATGATAAAACCTAACACTGTCCTGCTGCATCTTGCCCAAGATATGAATTACCTCTCCCTCCATCCAGCCACTATTCTATAAGCACTACCCGTCTGTAAGGCATTTAGTTATGACCTCTGTTATCACGCTTTTACTGAAAATCTTGTGCTCAAAGAAGATAACAGAAGTCCAACACTACATTTACTCACCCTACTTCCCATAATTATGTGGGCACTGTGTTGTCTCAACAAAAGAAATATAAAAGTATTCTGAGAGTCCATTCATATAATTTAGTTATGTTTTCTATTTTACATTAGTTATTGCTAATATTTTACTATGCCTAATTTATATGTTAAACTTTATTAGTAGCTTGTAGGTATAAAAAAATACTATACATAAGGTTGGGTAACTATATGTGATTTTAAGCTTCCCCTGGTTGTCCTACAAAGCATCTCCTATGAATAAGGGGAAACTACTATAACATTACTTATCTTGCTAACTCATAAAATCAATTAAGTAACATAACATACTAGAACAAAACAAACATTAAGCTTACCTATTCAGCATTGCAACATTCTTATGCTTTGGTACTTCTTTTCTTTTATACTTTTTTTCTCATGCCATAAAATAAAGTATATCTTACCAACTACATGCAATAGTTAATGTCTGAACTAAAATTCATGTGAAATTTAATCTCATTGTGAGGTTCTGAGAAAAGGCATCAAGGAGTATCATTAAGAAATGAGTGGGGCCTGTGAGATAGCCCAGTGGACTAAAGCACCTGCTTAGGTAAGCACAGGAACTATGGTTTGTTCCCTGGCACCACACGCTGTTCCAGCCCCACCCATATGGATTGCTGAGTCTGGGCATAGTGGGACATGACTGTAATCCCAGGATTGGGGAGGCTGAAAACAGGAGGATCACCATGAGTCCGGGCTGTGTAGTGAGACCCTGCAACAACTAAATACATAAAAAAAAAAAAAAAAAAAGAAAAAAAAAACTGAGTATGTCACAAGGGCTCCACTCTCCTGAATGAATTAATGCACTTGTGGAAT
Organism: Ctenomys sociabilis; assembly: GCA_004027165.1. Lineage (NCBI taxonomy): Eukaryota > Metazoa > Chordata > Mammalia > Rodentia > Ctenomyidae > Ctenomys > Ctenomys sociabilis. The sequence goes on from PVKA01006424.1 coordinate 75,295, forward strand.
AATAAGTCAGTAAGTTACCTCTCAATAGCAGTCCTTTAGTCCTTAATAAAGTCAATTTGGTTCTCGCTATGATAGTGTCTGTCTCACTCCACGATGCCTTGCTCTGTACCTGGGGCTCTAGAATCCTCACCAGAGAAAAAGGTTCCCACCTTGCTTGAATATAGAACCCATAACCTTTGACTTCCCAGACATTAGAACAAGGCATAAATTTCTCTTCTTTAAAAAAAAATCTAGTCCACAGTGTTAGCTGTAGTACCAGAAACATATATTTTCTACTACAGTACATATTTATCTTCACATTACTGAAAATATAGTTACGAGTTACACACCAATATCAAGTACTGCTATTATTTACCTTGTACATATTTACTAATTCAATGTTAACCAGCTAACTCCAGAATTCAGATACCATTCTTACCTATACATTGAATAGAAAATAAAAGCACACAGACAGTTAATTATTAATGTTTGTTCATATATGCTAAATTACAGAAGCAGGATTCTAATTTCAACAGGAAGTCAGGCTCTTGCAGAATAGGCTTTAAAATATGGTGTAGTACTGCCAAATCCCAATCTTTAAGACATGCTAACTCCTCATGCATTTTTCTTCTCTGAAGCTCAAACTGTTTCTAACTGAAGCACTTTCTATAACCACCTTTAATAAACTTTTTCTATAGCCTTTTAAGACTAAAATATAAAATTAAATGTTGAATATCATAGTTGGGAGTGAATAGGAAACATAAATTGAAAAATTATCATGTATTCTTCAAATCCCTGCTCAGTTGTTTCTCACCTATTTCCAATTCTTTGGGTCATAAACTCTCTGTACTTTCATTCCCAATAGAAAATACCTAACTATTGAATCTGAATAAATAGCATATGGAGTAATTCTTCTGTAACAACAAAAGTTCCAAAGTTTTTAATTCCATGAATAACTTGAAATTCAGTTATGAAGAAATCACACACAATTGTCACTTTTTAATAGAGGAAGATGTATCAAATAATTTGGACTGTAATGATTTTTACAATAATTTCCAGTGGGATACAAATCTTTCTTTGTTCGGTAAATAAAGAATACTTCAAGCTCTGCAAAATAATGTAAAAGCAAAGAACCAAATGCTTGTTTAACTTCATAACCACATGCGGTGTACTAAAGCAATATTTATAGAAGGATCAGGCTGTATTTGACAAAGATCTGCATATACCACCACTCATTTCAGCTCATGTCAAAAGATGCTAATATATCTATTTGTTATATTGATGAACTGTAAAATAGAACCAGCAACTTTCCTGGGAGTTACAGCAAGGGAAAAAAGAAATACAAGCCCAACATTGCTCTATTTCAAACCCTTTGTTTTCCATATAATGAATAGGATATGTCAGTAAAATGGATAAAAAATGTAACAGAAATTGTAATAACTACTCTATATTTTATAAGACATAATCAATAAAGTAAAAACTATATTAGTTATAAAAATATCAAAAGCTAAGTATTCTTGTGGGGCATTTTAAACCTTTATTATATACAATATATTTTCAAACTTTAAACATATTTACAGAAACTATTCTAAAATATTTCACATAGCTACTTTGTAAAACTGTAAGTAACAAACTTTAAATATATCCTGATGAATTAGGGTCACCACTGTAATTACCAGTAATTACATTCTATGCCAAAGTAGTTACAGGTGTAGACAGTAAGCGATTAAAATTTAAGATTTACTGAAGTTAGGAGTCCTATAGATCATGCAGAGAGAATTAACTATTAGTCTTTTTTTTTCGCTTTTCTTTCATAGATTCAGTACAAATGAAAATTTACATACTTTCAACATTCAAAGGTACAAGATAAACACTACCATTCCAAAGATATGCACAGCAGGACACCAAGTATTGCAAGCAAGGCAAGTCCAAAATCCAGCAGGGCAAACATTAAGTCCTATAGTTCCACATGGAACATCCGAAGCAATCTGTGGCAAATTGTGAGCTGCACATGGCTCTACCTCTATGACAGTTTTGGTGGTAGCTCTCATGGCTTTTCCCTTAGACCTACTTTGTTTCCTTCTTGTAGCTTTTCTTAGGTCATCCACATTCCTGTCTTTTCCAAACTTCTAGGGTTTCCACTGAAGAGGCTTCTCACAGCTTCACACATTGCCCTCTCAGGAGCACACTGCCTAGCCTACCCAGCCTTCTGAAATCGAGGTCGAAGCCTTCTTAACTTCAGAACTTCTGCATTCTGATTGTACCCAAAATCAATGCCACATGTGTGATGTCAAGGTCTTCTGGAAGCTGGAGCAGTAGCCAGGCTTTCTTTTCAGCACTCTGCCTATTTCCAAGGAAGAAATTCTCCATGCTGGCACCATTCTGAAACCTGGTGTGGCCACAGCTGCCATTCTGGAACATGAGGCTTTATGGCTTTCTCCCCAAAGTCCCTAACCTTTGCAATTCTGAGACTGCAAAAATGGGGAGCTGCCACCTCTTGTGATGCCCCTAGGCCATCCTTTCCACTTTCTTGTTCCTTTCCCAAATGGAGATCCTCTCAGCTCTATCTTTGCATTCCACACCCTTTGGAGCTTCCTTTCTGGCCAAACTCACATTTTCAATCATCCTGCTGGGCTTTTTGCTCTTGATTCTCAACATAAATCTGGCTGAAAGTTCCTAACAACAGCCTTGCTACTACCTCAATAACCAGCTGCTTTGAAATATTTTTTGAAAGATTAATCAGTTCCCATGCTTAATCTCGTCTCTGAAAAAGTCTCTGGACACAAGCAAAATGCAAACAAACTTTCTTCTATGTTGTAACACAAATCATCTTGAGTCTAACAACCAATGCAGTCCTTCCCAGGACAAACCCCCTTGGTCTGGTCTTTTCAGGCATTATCAGTCTTTTTATATCTCATAAAAAGGGAAAAACACCTATAATAGATGTTTGCTTTTGCTTTCCATCTAAACTCAGTATAAAAAACCATGTGCTTTTGTTAAGAATGAAATGTTACTTTTTTTTCTAAGTAGCTATGTTCTCTAACACCAAAATAAACCCTACAAAACAGTCTGAAAATGTGTTTTCAGTATTTAGTGATGTTATTCTAGAGTCTGTAAACCACCCTTCCTACCTTCTGTGGTCCATCCACCTTTGTTTTTCCACTGACATGCTTTCTTCTTCTTCTTTTTTTTAATCTGCTGTCTTATTATTTTCTTTTTAATTACTTCTTACCTATATTTTTAATGAGAATACAAATAGTAGGTCCGGGGAGATAGCTCTGTGATCTAAACACCTGCCAGGAAAGCAAAAGGACCTAGGTTCGATTCCCAGTACAATATGCCAGCACCAGAATCCAGGGCTCACTGTGCTGATGTGGTAGCACAACCAGTATGAGGGGATAGACTGAATGTAACATAAGAGAAAGAAATACTTGCTCTCTGTCATATTGCTGCTGCTACTTCTCCATTTCGCTCTCTCTGCTCTTTGCCCATGCCATGAAAGGCTGCTGTCTGCCATATGCCACTCTGCCTTGGAGCCCCCCGAGTATGGACTGAAACCTCCTAAATAAACCTTAGCTTTCTTCATTTTGAGGGTTGGGTATTTATCCCAGCAACAAGAGAACAGTAACAAAGATGGCCAAATAAATGAAAGATTTTTCTAAAAAATAGTAATAAAAAATTAGAAATGATACAGAATTTCACTGAACAAAATAATATGAATTTGACAGTCAGTTTTTGTTGCACTGCACAATACTGTCTTCAACTTAGTTGTTTAGATTACCAGATATATATGCTTGCAAAATTGGAAAAAGAAGAAAAATAAGCTATAAAACTTTAAGGAGAGAAAGAGGAAAAAAAGGCATTAACTGCTCCTTTCAATAAATCAGCAGAAATACACAGAATTATCCAAGCCATTCTTCACACACACACATAGCTGTATCTCCCCCTCTTCCCATCCTAATCATCTCAATAGTTTCTTTCTTTTGAACAAATTCACTCCCTCTTCACAGTATCTACTTGCATTCTTCAGATTTTAATTATTCTTTCAAGTTCTTACACTAGCAAGAAAACAGGATGTTTGCACAAATGAGTCTGATTTATTTAACATAAGACTATGGTCTATAGTTGTATCATTTACAGATAAAAGCCTCAAATTTATCTATATTCTTCTATAGTATGCCACTCCTTTGAATTCTGTAGTGGATTTCTAAGGAGTGGTCAAGTTGCTACCACACAGCTGAATTGAAGTGGTATTGCACTGAGTGTGGGATGCCAACCTGAGGATTGTTGCCAGCAGCATGAGAGGCAGAACTGAGAAACTGTGGGGGCTTTTGGAAGCTGCTCGTTCTCTTGGGCTGTTCTACTAGAGGACCTTGTCCTGCTGGCTTTCCTGAAGTATTTTGGCTGTTCCTGTCACTAGAGTAGTTCCGTACCTTAGTTGTCACTAAAAATGGCTGTGGTTCATTTTGGGGGAGCTCTGGCCCGCATCTTGAGCACTGCTTCCTGAGTCTGGAGGGGAAGATGGCACACTGCTCAGCCTCATGGAGAAGTTTATCACATTGCCTTTCCTGAACTCAGCTTTTCTCATTGCCAGAGGAGCTCAGGACCGCACTGTTGCTGATGGATGTAGTATTTCTGGGGAAGCTCTGGTTCTTACCTTGATCATTGCTTCCTAGATCCAGTTCAGATCCCTCAGCCTGCTAGTGCAGATCCTTCATTCTACTGACACAGACTTTCTAGCTTCCACCCCTGACCTTTGGGCCTTCCCAGGACAGATCTGTGAGGCAAGCCTGCATAAGACTTCGCTGTGGTCTCTAGGCCTCCATATGGACTTGTGGGAGTCATTGTTATGAGCGCTAGATCTTCAGCTGGACTCATGCAGCTGGATTATGCAGCTGGATTATTTGTTCTTCAGTGTGTGAACAGATTTCCCGCACTTCTTGCATACAATTCTTTGGGTGATTCCTTTTAAAAAGAATAGCATAAAATGTATCCTGTATTTCATTATTTCTCTTGTAATACCCCAAACCAGGACACCTTTGTTACCTCCACTTTGTTGTTTATCTATCCAGTTTGTCATTTCTGGCATTGGTGCAAAAAATAAAAAATCCACTAGACTAGCGAAGCCAAAAATAATAGACTAAAAGGAAAAGGGGGAAAGGTACTCAGGCATTTTTATAATCTAGCATTAACCATTATCCACAGTACAAACTAAATTATATTGTATGGAAACAAATTAATGCAAGAAAATCACCAGTAAATGAGATTAGCTAAATAAAAACCAGTACCATCCAATTCTCCCATTTATTTCCTTTTTAATCTTCTTTAAAACTTGACTGTTAATAAAATGTGACAGGAGAAAAATGAAGAATGTGAATGCAAACTGAAGGTGATTTCTTAAATAAAGACTACAAAATGAGTACTAATAAAAAAGTAAAAGCTTAGGAAGGAATTTTCGGAAATGACAAGTACATTTAAATGCACACAGAAAAGAAAACATTACATTTGACAAATACGTAGGAACCATTCTACATGGAGAATTAACTTGAACAGAAAATCATATAAATTACATGAATGATGAAATATTCATTCAGTGTCATTGTCAAATAGATTAAAAAGTGCCACAAATGGTCCAGAACAAAACAGCTTAGTAAAACTCTTAGGAAAGAAGATGACCAAAAAGTTTAAGCAATATTCAAGGTTCTGGCACATAATACCAGATTCACAGTTTCTGAGAAAATACCATATTTATTTTGAAGTCTACTAAGAGAACTATTCCATATTATTACAAGCTTCAAATGTTACAGCAAACTCATGGGCTGGCGAGATAGCTCAGTGGTCTAAGTCCCTGCCTGGCTAGAGCAAGAATCCAGGTTCCACCCTGGTATTACATGCTGTGCCAGTAGGAATGTCATGACAACCACCAAAACCGAGCATGGTGAAACCTGTCTGTAATCCCAGCACTGAGGAGGATGACACAGGATGATCACTATGAGGTCTTCCATAATGGCCCTGCCCCTGGGGTGCACTGAGACAGCAATTGAAATGGCATGGCAGCACATGCCTGTAATCCCAGCTCTTCGGAGGCTGTAAACTGGTGGATCACTAGTCTCATCTACTAGTGAGACCATGAATACCCTGTACACCCTTCCCTAAAATACAAAAAATAAAAAAAAAAAATAGTTGCATCTAATTCATTTCCATCAAACTAAGTTATCAGCAACAATCATATATATATATATATACATATATACATATATATATGTATGTATATATATATATATATATATATATATATATATATATATATATAGCACATGTTTGTGTGTGTGTTTACTAGAATGAACCCAATGGTTATAAGTACTTCAGGAAAGTATTTTAACCTGTTGTACTTCCCTTTTCTACTTATGAGAGTAGACTAAATAGTACATACACACTATCCTAAACATGGATTTAGAAATAGTAAGTACTCAGTAACGGTTAATCAATACTGTTATTATTTTGTTACTCCACCTCCTTTAAAATGTATCATCAAACCTTGTACCTAAAAAGGAACTCACAAAATAACATCACAAATATATATTAAAAAACGGAATAAACTACTAGAGCTCATACTAAGAAATTCTTCCTTCTTGGCACTGTTTATTGATACTGACAATTTCTGTCATCAATTAAAATTGTAGAAAATGTAAAAACATCCCTAAAAGAGAAATACCTTAAAGCAATTAACTTATACTTCATAAAATCTTCCCTAAAAGATGTTGGAACAAATATTAGATTTTGCTTCCTCCCTCAAAAAAAAACAGAAAACAGATTACATTTTCAAAGCCACACCGAAGTACTTCTTATATAGAAGGAACTCATGTAATGTCTGAAGGTGAGATCAATCAATTTTAGTTCCTATAAAAATACCTGCCTTTACTTCAACTCAAATTTTCCAAAAAGCTTTACAAAGACACGCATTCTAATCCCAACAACAATATGTTAAAGCATATACATTGAGTAATACACTGATATTCTGATGTACAACAGACCATGTATCATTGTATATGCTATACTGCCCTGGATGTATAATATACTCTAGGTTTATAAGTACACTCTATGACATTCAAAACACTGCCTAACAACACATTCTTTAGAACACACATATATTGTTAATAAACATATACTATTGGTTTAAACTGTAGGTCCTATTAAAAATACTACAGCGTAGATAACATCAAAGGTAACAAAGAATGCCTACAGCAAAATTCATTTATAGTTTCTCTTTTTTCTATTAATCTATGACAGCTATTTGTCTTGCTTGATCTGAATATTCTGACAGTAGTTAAAGTAACCCAATCTTAAAATTGCTTATAAGATTTGTATTTTGTATACAATTACTATTCTGTAGCATTTTCATCTGTTTCATCACATTTTCATCTTCTTAACTGTATTAAATCTGAAACAGTTATATCGAAATTCAAATAATCTGACCTGATAAAATTTTAGGAGCTTCTACTTCTTTGCTCAAGAAAAACTATTAACAATTTTTCATTTTGGTAATTGATAAAAAATAAAAGACCTCTGAACTACTATAGTTTTACTGAAAAAAGCTTAACGAAGATGATGCTTTTTCTGTGTGTACCTGAGCCATCTAAAGAGTTTCTTAATACTTACTGCAGATACTTCTACAGAAAACTGTTCACAAGACCACTAAAGGAGAAAAATAATGTGAAGGCGGCAATGAGGAGGGAACTCTCAAGATACTGAGTAAAGGCTGGCAGATAGCAAACTTGGAAAAATCATGTGCAGCTACACCCTGGTCTTCTTCCACATTGCTAATTGCTATTTATTATGCTGTGACAGTTGATATATATTCTTTCACAAAACCAGATTTCATTATTTAGATATCTACTACCAGTGATCTAAAAAATAAACACTTCCTGGAATCAAGAATCTGTGGACAAAGAATCTAAAGATAAAAGATCAATGTAGTGCTAATAATACAGAACATATACTCCAATCAGTACAGAGCACTGCTGAGTTACCAGTCATAATCCTTTGATGAGGATATTTTATTTGTGAAATGGTTTTATATTTATATACATACTCCCTGGGTATCCAGAGGAATAATCTCATTTAAAAGTTTAGCATATTTGTATGCATGATGAGATATGCTTATCAAACAAGCCTGCAGCTTTAAAAAAATAAATATTTTGGGGAAAAAATTTTAAATCCATCGTTCCATTACATCTGTTAGCTTACAAACTTAAAGAACACAGGAACTCGGAAGAGTAAGTAGAAAATATAGAAGGCATTTTGATGAACATAGGAATCTCGTCTTCTGTCTTTTCAAAGATGAGCAGCTTCCCATACGCCCTAGCATGTTCAAGGTGAGCAGCCTCGCATAAGCCCTGGCATGTTCAAGGTGAGCAGCCTCGCATAAGCCCTCGCATGTTCAAGGTGAGCAGCCTC
>PVKA01006425.1:0-83728 GCA_004027165.1 Ctenomys sociabilis
ACAGGATATCATGTCTGCATCTCGGACTATGAATAACTACTATGAAGACAATAATGTGCAATGTATTAATTATTGTAACTCTCCTACCAACCTGTTTTGAAACTATCTCATTGCTATTTGTTTCTCAATAAAATTAATAAAAAAGAAAAGGTTTATATCTATAAATAATAATACAAAACCAAAAAAAAAACTTTTCAGTCTTTGTAAAGAAACCGAGATTTCAGTGTATATAGAGAATTTAGCATGGAATGGTGGCCCACACCTGTAATCCAGCATTCAGGAGGCTCAGGCACATGGACTGCTATAAACTCAAGGCAAGTCTGGGCTACACAGCGAGTTCAAAGCTGGTCTGAACTACATAATAGAACCTTATCTCAAAAACAATTCATCATTTAACTTCAATATCTAAATGTCACACAGAAAAGCATCTTTAGGCCTCTTTTGGTGGTATTTGTGTGGCCAAATACTCTGTGGACTTACACTGATTGACTCTGACCCTTTTACTTTATGGATGCTCGGTTTAGGAAAAAAAAACTCCTAAAGATGAACAGTAATGCTCAATTGGAAGTACCTTATTGTTATACAAAGCAATACAGATTATCATGCACTAAGCCTCAAGTTAATTATATAAGGTAGTTCTCCAAAATTAAAAATCGTGATTTGTTGAAACTATTGTAAATCCAAAATGAGACTATTCAAAAGTAATTGCAAACTGTTTCTTTTTTTGGCTGGAATCTATTTAAGAGGTTTAAGGACAAAACCTTGAGACACATTCTTCCAGACACCTGAATCACTGTACTCTATGTCTAGCTTTACCAAAATAAAGTTGCATTCAGAATCCTAGCTCTTCACTGATCAGCCATTCAAATTCTAATGTTGGAAATAAAAAAGTAATTTTGGATGCTTCTGAAAAAAAATTGTCCTAAATTATTTCAATTAGAGTATGTGTTCATGGCCCTGGGAAAGTACAGTGAAGAGACTGAAACTACATTAAAAGCTTGGCTCTCCTGATGATTTCCACTAGTATTGTCTGTCAATATAGATTTATTTAGCTTCAGTAAAGTACAAGAATTTTTTCCTAAGCCAGTGCAGAAATAATAATTATATTACATTGCATGTGCCAATTCCATAGCTGACTCAGAATTTGTGTAGAAAAGATTCTGAGAGACTCTGTAGTTCAGTAATGAAGACTGCAAGCCTAAGCAAGCGTGAAGGAGCAGATGTAGGCCAATGGCCATCTTGACTCTAAAAGAACTGACAATGATTCCTCAGCACTTTACCTGTACCTTGAAAAATGTTACAGAATTTCTCTTTTACTGTTGAATTATCATGAAACATTTGACCCATTTGGGTTTCTATAAATACATTTAAAACTAAATGTTTGTATATCACAGGAAGTTTAGCTGAATTATAAAATTGTATTCATTGAGTACTGACTTTATGTTCATCTCCTTGGAACTGTGAACAAAATAATGAGCAGAATGGACAAAATCTTTTATATTTTGCAATATATTTCATATTTATTTATTTATTTGGTTCAAGGTCTCACTACAGAGCTCAGAGTCATAGTGATTCTCCTGTGTCAGCCTCCCCAGTGCTGGTATTACAGGCATGAACCACCATGCCCAGTTTTTGTGGCCGGCACTGTGCACCCAGGGTTCTGGGGCTGGCATGACATGTTGTGTATGGGATCGAACCCAGGTCCTTGCACTTGCCAGGCAGGCACTTAGACTACTAGACTATCTCCTCAGCCCTGTATTTAATAATGTTAAACTTTCCCAGAATTCCTTGGGGGGGGAACTCAGTTTGTTCATAGCATATATTTCAATAATGTTAATATTTTGTTTAGAAATTGTGCCTCAGTATTCACAAGAATTAGTTTTCATCATCTGTTATCAAAAAATTGGCATCATGGTAATATGTGCCTTTTTAAAATTTGGAGTGAATATTCCATGTTCAATTTTCCAGAAGGATTTATATGCTTTTTGCTCTGTAACAATGTAGCATAAATTTTTTAAATTATTTTTGTCTATTCTGCTCTGTTTTATATTTGGCCTTTTTCGTATGGAGGTGTGTTAGGGTTTGTGTCTCGTTATCCCCCCAAAGCCTCATGCAGCCATGAGGCAGGTACTTACAGGGTTTGAAATTAACTCATGATCCACTGGGATTATGAGTGTGAGTACTACACCCACCCTGGGCTGGATAGCCTGACTGCAATTTAAGGAAGCCAGACTTTCTCTCTGTAGCCATTGATTCTGCTACTGCTCCATTTGCTCTTTGCCACTGCCACGAGTGGCTGCCCTCTGCCATGTGCTGCTCTGCCTTCGAGCTAGCTGAGTATGGACTGAAATCTTCAATAACTGTGAGCTAAATAAACTTTTTCTTCCTTCGTTTTGAGTGTTGGCTATTTCTTCCAGTAACAAGAGAAGAGTAACTGAGACAAGGTGTCATCAGTTTTAAATATTGATCCCATTTCTTAGAAGGTTCTGTTTCTGTTTTACTTATTTGGCTTTGTTAGCTTTTGTGTCAAGTTATTATCTACAAGTACCTTTTGACATAGGACTGTCTATTGTTCACTGTATTTTTATTCTGTATTGGTAGAAATATTTTCTTCTCTCCTTTTTCACCTTGATTTTGCCAGAATATTAGTTTTCACTGAATTAGCATTTTTTTAACTGATTGGAATCAGTCTGATGAACTATTTTGGATTCACACATAAAAAGGCTTAAAATTGTCAAGAAAGGGACAGGTTTTCTTCGTAATCTATCCTCTTAATATAAAACCTCTCACTATTAGAGTATATTTGTCATTGTTCTGTTCTCAGTATCATGGAGAATAACCATTGTTTTATTTTATGAATTTTTTATGTATTTCTCACAGTCAATCACACCATAATGGTTCATTTTGAAAGCATTTGGTCTTAGGTCATTACTCACAGGACCTGATGTTTTTGAGGTGTTACATTTAACTCTTTCTCAGGTCTCTTTATAGTGTACCTTTTAAAATTTTTAAATGTGGAATTTAATATTAACCTCTAAAACTACCTGACCAGTATACAAAAATGAAAGAATATTTTTACAATCCAAACACCTAATACATTACCTTTCTCTTTAGAAGCTTTCAATATAGAGAATGTTATGGTTTGTGTACAGGTCCCCCCCCCCCCAACACACACCCAAAAGCCTCATGCAGTCACTGAGCAGCTTCTGGAGTTTGTGATCAATTCTTGACCTGATGCTGGAATTGCAGGTGTGAGGGCTACACCTTGGCCCTGGGCTGGGTAATGCATTACAATGTTACAATGTAAGGAGGGCAAGAGAGGCAAGGCTTGCTAGCTGCAAGGGCTGCTGCCCAACTTTGCTCTCTGCTCTTTGCCACTGCCATGAACAGCTTCTCTAAACCATGGGCCACTCTGCCCTGGAGCTAGCTGAGTATGTTTTTAGGTGCTTGCAGAAACCTCTACTAACTGTGAGCTAAATAAACCTTTCCTTTCTTAATTTAGGATGTTGGGTATTTTATCCCAGCAATGAGAGAAGAGTAACTGGGACAGAGACCATATAAAGTGGATGAGTGGACGCAAGAGAACCCCTTACCCAGAAAGCTTCCCCCTCCCTCCTATGAAGACCTCAGAGACTGTTGTTTCTTTGTCTTTCACGTACACTTTATCTACAGAGTTTTCCATGACCCTAAAAAACTCAAAACCTTTTCATAGTCTGAAGATCCCTTGCAGGATCCACTGCTGAGAAAGCACAGAAACTAAGACAAACCTAACTAAGAGACACAATTTGTATTTTCAGTAAGTTCCTGAGCAAGCTGACAGAGTTTTCCTCAGAGGAAAACTATATCAAACAGCCCCTTGGCTTAGGTTCTTTTCAATCTCTTCTGTTTGGCAATGGCAGGCCTCTCTTGATACCAGACGAACTTGACTCTGATAAGGATAATACCTTGTATCTTTGTTGTCTATATAATCTCTTCTCTTGAAACAATAATGAAATTTATAGTTCTTTGCACATGGCAGTTCCTAGGTAAGAATGTGTTGCATAAATGTACTGATGAAAAACAAATTCAAGATTGTATTGAGTCTTTAGATCACCAGGTCAGAGGTATCTTTTATAGCCCAGGAAATACAGTGTTATACCTATTTATCAGCTTTCACTTCCACTTAATGAAAATAAATTTTAATAATCTAGATTATTCTCAGCCAAGAGATGACAATTAATTTCCATTTCAAGGTTTGGAAAAGGAGAGAGACAGAGACAGACACAGAGACAGAGACAGAGAGAGACAGACAGATTGAGAGAGAGGAATTCAAAGAGGATAATATCCCTTATGCATCAAAAAGGGTTTAAGTAATTACTGCTACAGGCTGTTTAAATTGGGTTCTCATGTTTCCCTTATGAGACTGAATAGAAATATTTAAAGATTAAAGCATGTTTTTTGCTGAAGGGTCAAGAGAAAAGAAGCTAGAAGCTGGAAGTTTCCCACATTTTTAAGACCTCAGTGTAAGTTTCATGTTCATTTAGAAAGGGATATTTGTATCTCCTACTCTATCCATTATAAATGAATTTAGCTGCAAATGTAGAAAATGTGATTAATAGAAGCATAAACAAATGATTTTCTTTTTTTTTTCACAGAACAAAAACTTCAAGGGAGGATGATAGCTCCTGAACCTGCAGAGAGACAGAGGACAGGTGTAAGTGGAACAAAGTGAGTAGAACAGATGTGGAGGGGCATCACCCCTGGATGGGCCTTCTCCTGAGGTAGGCAGGAAAGCCCTGTTCAGCCAACTTGGGCTGACAGCTCACTGGCCAGTAGCATCACAGCTCAGAGAGAACAGGGTGTCCACAGGCACTGCGAGGAAAAGATCATAATGTGGGCCACGCTCATGTTTTGTTGTTTTCTTTTCCAGAATCGGGGATTGAACTCAGGCCCTTGCACTTGCCATGGAAGTGCTTATTCCACTGAGCCATAATGCTCATGTTTTTAAAGTCACATCTTCACCTAGACTTATGCTTTCATGACAAGAAAAAAATCATTTTTCTCTTAATCTCAGTATAAATTTCATGTTCATTTTCCTTTGGTCTGACCATGAGCAGAAGAAAGATTTTTTTTCCTCCATGTTAATTTGTTACTAGGAGAACACACCTCCTCTTGCCATTGTACTCATCCAAAACTATGTTCTAGGGCCCTGCACATAGCGCTTAGTGGTGCAGTGCCTGCTGGGAAATCATAAAGTCCTGGGTTTAATGACTGCTACCCTCCCCTCAAAAGAAGTTATGCTATAATATACAAGAAATAAGTACCAAAATTGAACCAATGACAAGCATTTAAAATTTCCAAAATGTTAAGTGCAATGCATGAAATTTATCAAATCTTGCCAGGTCTTTATCAATTTAGAATTTAAGACATCTGTACCAAGATGAAGACATCTGTACCATGTGAGTTTGATTCCTCATGAATTTGATTTTTAAGATGAATCCCAAAAAAAGTTTTAAAGTAAAAGATTTCTTCTTTTGTATATTCAGTAAAAAAAAAAACTAAATATGAATACTCTCATTTTCTATTATGAAAACTCAAGAAAACAGATGGTTTGCTAAGCAAATTAGGTAATCTCCTTACAAATTCTTTGGACAACAAAGTGGGATTCAAATTTAGGATCCTAGATATTTAGTTTTACTTATAATATCTGTAACTATCATGGATATAGACTATGGGTTTTGTGATAGCATTTCTTACATTCTTAACTATATACACATATGTACATGTTGTATCTGTATCCCACGGGGAAATCCTTAATTTAGAAGGCTATCTAAGCTGGGCGTGGTGGCGCATGCCTGTAATCCCAGCACTTGGGAGGCAGAGGCAGGAGGATTGTTGGTGAGTTCGAGACCAGCCTGAGCTACAAAGTGAGCTTAGGCCAGCCTGAACTGCAGTGAGACCCTGTCTCAAAAAGACAAAAAAAAAAATAAAAAATAAAATAGAAGGCTACCTACTGAATCTGGCAAATTGTTAACAGTAATGTTTTATGGGTAGCAGAATTAAAATTATTTTGTGTGAAGGAATACAGCTGTTACTCTGGGCACTTTGCCGTAGTTGTGCCTATTTTCATCAAAATTTTTATGACATTTTATATTACAAATGTTTGAAGATCAGTCTTTTCCATCAGCTATGAATTATACAAGGGTCCAAGGATCTTGTTTATTTCTTTAGCTTTGTTTTCTATAATAGTTTCTGAAAGTTTGTAGGTGCTTATGGTTTTACAGAATGAATCACTGAATAAATGGACTTGATTTTGAACTTTCTGATTCATATCAGTGTCCATCTATTTCTGCAGATGCTCTGACCAACATCTGATAATCCATGTATTTTCTTGTGGTTGCGCCAATATATTAGAGGTTCTAATTTTTTATGTTTGTTTGTTTTGGTAGATTTTTTTCTGTTTTGTTGTTGATGCTGGTGCTGCTGCTGTTTTTGTTTGTTTGTTTGTTTGTTTTTTGTAATTTTAGGACAGGGTCTACAGTGTCTACAGGGTTTCATTACCCAGATTGGACTTGTAGTGTTTCTCATATATTTCAGCCTCCCAAGTTTGAGATTACAAATGCACCCTACCACGCCCAGTCTCATTCCCTCTGGGGGCAGGGCAGGCATGGCACACTGGGAATGGAAACATGGCAGCTGAATCTGCTTAATCTGTTGAAGCTATGCTCATGTATTTTTTAAAGAGCAAAATACTAAATTATTCAGTATTCTTCTGGTGCCCCTGATAATTAAATGACTTCATATTTCAAACATGGCCTTGGGTTTTATGATTCTAAAGTTGAAAAAGTTGATGCTGGATGTTGATCCCCTTTCACTCTGGAGTCCCTCCAAAAGCTGCTCTAAAGCAGCACCACATATGCCATTAGTGTCGGGGAGCATTATTATTTTAATTTAGTACTTGGAAGAAAAGCAGAATTGTGCCAGCATTTCTTAAAATTAGGTTTTAAAAAATACGAAACTATCAAGTCTTGATTTGATTCACAAGTTAATAAATTTGCCTGTTGTTCTTTCCCAATCTAGTCAAAGATTCTAGCATCTGAGTCAGAACCAAAGGGTTCTATTACTAAGCACAGCAAAGAGCAAGGGAATGTCCATGCGACAGTGGTTTCTCTTGCCTTCGAATCCCATGGGGAGACACGAGAGCCTAGATGGATGCTACTTACTCAGAGCTTTTACATCCCAGTTGAAGAACATCTATATTAGGCCATCTGCTATTTTCATAGACTGAAGAAAAAAATATGCCCTTTGTCTGGGGTAAGGTGAAATGTTCTATCATCTTTCAAGATTATTAACTTCATTAAAAAATAAAAACCTGAAAAATAGCCCCAATGGTGAGAGATTAGGTCTTTACATTCTTGAAGTACCTAGCAAAGCAAGCAGCTTTACAAAAGACTCTTCTATCAAAAAATAAATTTAAAATATTTATTATTATCTAAGTTCAAATCACGAAGCATAATTTTCAATTGCTTACATTTCTACCACTACTTTCCCTGTAGTTGATAATCTTATATTCAGCAGGGAACATAGAATCCATTTTCATGTACACCAGTATTTGGATCCCACTTCTTTAACCACATCTTCCATGATGGGACCAAGGAATGGGTGAATTAAATAGAAATGTGGCTTTCTAGATAGAGCTGGGGGATAGAGGACTTTGTACCCCATGATAAGAACTTCAGACTTATCCAAAGAAAGTGATAGATATAAAATAGCTTAAAGCAAGTAAATGAAATGTTTGACTTGCATTTCAAATAAGTGGCCTTAAATAGGCAAAAATATTGGCAAGAAGATTAATTACAGACAAATTGAGATTATGGGCTTCCAAAACAGGAGTTATAGTGCAGATAATAATAGACAAGAAATATTTAAAATGTTTTAAGAGTTGTAGTTTCCCAATTCTGAGACTAATTGAATGAATGAAGTGAGGTACAAGAATTTTTTTAATTGTCCAGGTTTCTGTGTTGAGCAACCAAGTGATGATAGGAATATAGGAAACACAGAATAGAGAACAAATGTGAGAGTGAAAGTGTGTGGTTCTCTGGTGGTTGTCTGGAGACTGAGACATTCAAGATATCTAACAGCAACTAAAATACAGATCTGCTGCTCTGGGGGCAAGACAGGCTTGTGCCACAGAGCTAAATGGTAATTGAAATCATGAAAGGGGACCGAATTCTCTGTAGAGTATATGGCACATAAAGAGGTTGGAAAAGGTTCAGGCAAGAATCCTTAGAAGCAACCACTTTGTTTTTGCAGTACTGAGGACTGAATGTAGAACTTTCACAATAAATCACATCCCTAACACTTGCTTTATATTTTATTTCTCAAGACCAATGGCTGTAGCTGCTAACTTCCCAACATAAATATGACTTTGGGGAGAGGAAAGAATCTACTGCCAATTTGCCTGGAAAGGAGAATGAAAGAATAATAAATATTCTTTTTTTGCTCACAGTTTTTGCTCACTGAAAACTTCTGGTGATCTCCAAGGCCAAATCCAACCTGACACCAAAAGGGGGTTTATATAGGTCTGTTGGGTCAATCTCTTAAGACAGAGGTAGAAGAAAAATGGCAGAGAGTACACACAGAGGATCAGAGACAAATTAGCCAGCCCAGGAAGCTAGAGAGGAGAGAAAGGTTTTTCAACTGAAACAGGAAAGAAAAGAATAGGTGAGTGTAGCTATAGTTAGAAGGAAATTAAGAGGTTTCCTATTTAATGAGTATTTTTCCTTTAGTCTCCTTAGAATAAAGTCTTTGTATGAGAATGAAGAATATAGTTGGCACTGATTGGTTGAATGAGTTGGAGTTTTTAGGAAAAGGACCTTTAGAATGGTTCTTACAGAGAAACAAGAAAGAAACTGACCAGATACACAGAGTAAGACTTTTGGCTTGGAGAGTGGACAAATTTGAATGAAAATAACACAGACAGAGGACTCGTCTTCAATAGATTTTCTTCTACTGTTTTTCAGTAAAGGAATGTTCTTACCCTACCTTCACATGCTGCTTCCTGAGAGACTGACTACTTGACAGAACAAATTTTATAGATCAGAGAAGCAGAAGACACTTTAATTATAGGAAATAAAAAGTAATTTGCAATTTCCCAGTTAAATTTTCTTTATAAGTCATAAAATAGAACTGGATAATCTTTCCCATAATAGCGAATACCAGACAACCCAAATTAGGCTTCCACAGCACCACTCGTGTTCGTCATTTCTCTACCAAAAGCCATCTCAAGCTTCCTCCTGGCTAAGATGTTGTCTCTCTCCAGATTCAGCTGCAGTCTTCTTTCTTTCATGACATCTTCCCCAATCTCCCCAGTATCAGTCAATTTACACTATATTTAAAAGATTACTTCTGATAAAATCCAATATTTATGGATTTGTTGATTCTGGACATTCTGTTTACAAATGAGCACATTTTAGTATTTTTTATCAGAAAAAGGAAAATAGGCTAAATCATTATAACTACTAGAATGAAGCAGCTTTGTACAGTAAGAAAGATTTCCTAACTCAATGTGAATACATTTTATCTTTGACCTATATATGTTGTAATTATTATTGAAGTTAAAAGCACTTGTTTAGTGTATCAAATGCTATCTTAGTTCTGAGAAAAGAGTCAAAAATCATCCAGCAATATCTCCTACGAATAATGGGAATATTTGTAAAATATCAACTGGATTATAATAATGAGTTAACAAAATGAATTTCCTGTGTTGCTTCGTAATTTCAGATGCTAAATCATTTTTCAGACAAAGTCGAACCACATTATCTCTTAAGGAACAGGTTTTGAGCTTTTGTAGCTAACTGCTACCAACACTTTTATTTTTATGTACCACTTTACTGCTTTATTATATGGGACTTTTTAAAAAATTTTATTCTAGGGAAGGTTCTATAGGGTATTCAGGGTCTCACTACTAGATCATATTCATATTCATGGTGTTTACAGCCAGCCTTCCCAGGAGCTGGGATTACAGGAGCGTGCCACCATGCCCAGTCTCAATTGCAGTCAAACCCTTGGCCTCTGTGTCTGCTTGCAGGTGCTTTAATCTTCTGAGCTATTTGGCCATCTACACAGCACTTTAAGATATACAAGAATAACATTTTTCAAAAGCCACTTCATCCTACTTGAATCATTTACATTTTGCAAACTTAAATAAATTGTCTAAATTCATTTCAACCAATCTTTATTGGAATATTAATAATTTGTTAAGATAAAGTAGGAAAATAATTTATGAAATAACATTGTAGGCAAAGAATTATAGTCTATGAAATCACTCATAAAAGTCGGGCGTGTGGCTCATGCCTGTAATCCCAGCACTCGGGAGGCTGAGACAGGATTGTTGTGAGTTCAAGACCAGCCTGAGCTACAAAGTGAGCTTAAGGACAGCCTGAACTGCATAGTGAGACCCTGTCTCAAAAAAAGACAAAAAAAAAGAAAAAAGAAGTCACTCATATTTTGTCTGAGTCTCATTAAATGTTATTATTACTTTCTACTCTATGTTTAATTGCTTTATATGCATGGCTTCTCTTCTCTATTAGATATAAATGCCTTGGGCACAAGTTCCTATTCAGCATTAGGTATCTTGTTGGAGTAGCACAAGACTGGCATTCATGAGCCTTTTGATCACTACTGGATGGATAGAGGGATGGATAAATTGGTGGCTAAACAGATAGCTCGGTCAGTCAATCTACCGATGGATCAGTGAATAAATACACACAAAAGATCAAAGCTGAGCATGGTGTGCATATCTATAATCCCTGCTACTGAGGAGGGTAAAACAGGAAGATTACAAGTTGAAGGGTACCTTGGGAAACTTAACTGAGAACCTATATTTAAAAAATGTATTTTAAGGGGTTGGGGATGCAGCTCAATGTGAAGTTTCTGAGTTTTATCCTCAGTGAAACACACATACACACACACACACACACACACACACACACACACAGTTAAAATGTCTGTTAAACAATATAAAAACTTCTTGTTATTCTACCAACCACAAGCCACATTTGAAGCATGCTATTGGCAGTTATGTTATCAGAAATACCAGATAATATCAGATGAAAACATACTTGCATCTTTAGTGCTTGTGTCACAGATCAATAAGAAATGCAAAATGCAAACTCCCTGAAACATAGAACTATACAGCATAAACTAATTTTCTTAATTTTACAGATGAAGCTCAATTTTTTGTTTTACTGATGGCTTAACTCACAAGACTTTTATATGAATGCTCAGCACACACACTATCTAAAAGGAGAAACTAAGAATGTAGCATATCTGTGCAATGGAATATTACTTGGCAACATAGCAAAGCACTGACAGATACTAAAAATGAACCTTAGAAACATAACATTATAAGAAAGGATCAGCAGTTAAGTGCCACATAAGATATACTTCCAATTATATGCAATGTCTAGAACAGACATAGTAATACACAGAATAGCTTTGAGACATTAGGGAGTAAGTAACTGCAATAGTTTTGGGGTTCCTTTTCAGAGAAGTGAGATCCATTAAAGATGCATTAAAATTAGACTGGTAATGTTTATATAACTCTGCTAATGTACGATAAGTCATTAAATTATATATTTATATTTTAAATGATTTAATGTCATATTTCAATAAGCTGTTATTAAAAAACAAAGATTATGTCACTTTTTCAAAATTATACAGATAGGCCATAAGCCCAGAACTACAACTCATTTTTTCCAAATTAGTACAATATTTTTCATTCACTTGCTATTGTCTTATGTGTAAAACTGCCAACTTTTTAATCCTTGCTTTACAGAAATGTATGGCACTTGACTGTCATTATTTAATTCTCTTTCCTTCCTCCTACTTTTCAGTTTCAAGAGTGTTTATACTGCCCGTATCCAACTATTAAGTTAACTGCATTTTAACATCCACAACTCTGCTTTATTCTTCTTTGGCCGCGCTTCAGGGTGACTTCTCTCACTTTAGATATATTTTTCCCCCAAAGGAACATGGAGGACTCAGTAGATGGAACTCGGTGGGCCAGACTGTGGGGAAGATGGCTTTAGCAGCACATGAGCAGCAGGAGGGAAACCGCTGAATGAAAGAATGATTCTGTCATGGGAGTCTGATTACACTTATAGCAATGAGAGATGGCAAAGCTCGTGTAACTTGATACTCTTACCAGGGAGGTTGACTTGTAGCCAGCATGTGAGAAATGCCATTTTCCAGATGACTTCTCCTGTTGAGAGGTCTGGCTCTGGCTGCCTGCAAAGTGCTGGATCCTCTCCATGTTTGGGTGTCAGTGACACTTGTCTTTCTCCTTTGGGCTGGATTTTCCACTTCTGTTTTTTTAAATTTTATGATTCCTACGATAGGAAGATTAATTATTCCCCATTGAGTGTCATGTTTGTAAAGTATGTATGTACCTATTGTGGTAGAACCATCTGAGATAAGAAACAGCTTAAGGTAAATGGCAGCTCGCACTATAAAAAAAAAGTCATGAGGCAAAGCATTTTCTCTCTCTACAGGGTATGATTGGATTATCTTAGTCCTATGTGTCTAACCCTTTTTGCATGTCTCAAACCAGTTTGAATTTCTTCTGAATTATTCATTCATTGTAAGTGACTTAACCAGGATTACCTGAGCAATATGATTTTACTGCTTAAACTTAATACTAAACTAAATATTTCAGGATCACATCAGACTGCATTCTAATTCATATATGAGTGTCTATGCAACTGGCAAGGTTCATTTAACTAGTGTCAACTTTTTAAAGTGTAACTTGTAATTTAAGAGCTCTGCATATACAGTATTATATTTGCCACAGTCCCATAGTTTATTTCATATACTATCAGTTATAAAGATACTTACAACTAATTTCAAAGATTTGAAATGCAGTTTACATATAATGTCATTAAGAATTGATCTACAAATTTTGTGCTTTGAATAAGGCGATCCTTTGCCTGAGGTTAAGATACTTCCTCTTGTCAAGTCCTATAATAAATTTCTAATCATGAATTCTTCACTCATTATGTTACAGTCATAAGCTTCTTGCCTCTAAGTTCCAAATTGTCCCCTTTTGTCTGTTCTGACAAGATAGTTATGATCCCTTTAAATATTTTCCATTGTCAGATTCTTAAGGTCAAATTTTGCTGAGAAAATGTGCTTGAAAGAGAAGAGAGGACAAAGTTTTTGTGTGGTGGCTTTGTAGTGCTCCCATAGCAGAATTCTGTAGCACAGGCACCGTGTCTGATTCCCTGACAGGCGCAGGTAGCTGCCTCAGGACCAGGCTCGCAGCATTCACAGTTTCCCAATGCCCAGCTCTTGCTGTGCATAATGGCTCCCACCACATTTTCTGATGTGCACCTAAAATACTTTCCTAGAGACTCATGACCTCAGAGACCAGGACTTCAGAAGATGACCACAACTTGGGGCTATTAACTTCACCTGAGGATTAATCTTCACTGTACTCAGGTACAGTGTTACATTGTACCTGCTCTGATTACTCTATGATTTTCCTCTCCTGATTTGAACAAGACTGATTTTTTTTATATTTTCCGTTATCTTAAAAAATGTAATAAACTTAGATGAGAGTAACACTTCATAAATTGTAAATAAGACAACATTACAACTTCGAAAGAAACAGGTTGGCATGGGTTTCTTTCCCAATAGGTACTTTACTGAGCACCTATCACATGGTGGGTATTCCATGTATCTCATTTTATTTCAAGCCTCACACTAGCCCAGAGAGGATCATGGGTATTATTAGTCTAATCATACCTATGAGGGAAATGAGACTCAGAGACATTCAAAAATGAATTAAAGACCAAGCACCTCATAAATGGCAGAGATTGGGCTCAAAGTTGGCTGTGTCTAATATGAAACTCCACACATTTATCCACATCGTGCTGTGCCATCTTGCTTTTAGTTCATGCTTTCATCTTGCTTGCCCTCAGCTACTTCTTTTTTCTTTTCATGCTTTAAAAGAAAGAGGAAATGAGAAACAGTTACCTTGTATTCAACTACTATTGGAAGCAGGCAAAGAAAAGACCTGCATATGTATCTCCCCTCAGTCCAAAACAACTATTTTTGCTATATAAGAGGAATAAGGTTGAACAATGCCTTTTCATCTTTTCAATCTAATCAGACTATTTAAACCACAAATACACCATTAAATTTAGCACTTGGGATTTTATTTCCTTTAGTATATTCAGTCATTTGAGGTTATATTGCAATAAATTTAGCATACTTTTAAATATTGAAAGAAAAAACTATCAGTTACAAATGCTATGCCTCAAAACAAACAAATCCTTCAGTTGTGAAGGGAGCACTAAGAAATTTTCAGATACAGAAAACCTACAAAACTCTGTTGCCCACTGACTTATTTTTTTATTAATTTTATTGACAAACAAATAGCAATGAGACAGATTCAAAACCAATTAGGACAGTTTCAATAATTAATATATTCTATATTGTCTTCCTAGTGGTTATTCATAATTCAAGATACAGACATGATATCCTGTCCAAACACTATTAGTACAAATCTTTCTTCTCATTGAATTAAGAGAAAGTAACTACATATCTATCCTGTTTTGTATATACAGATACAAAATGGTCCTACATTTATCCCCCTTTTTTGCTTAGTTTTGTCAGAGATGGGTATTTAAATATTGTAGGTGTGTAAATTCAGCAAAATAATCCAATGTAGTCTAGTAGTCCATAATAGTAGTTGGTTATTTGCAGGACTGGCAATGTCAGAAGTTGTTGACTTGAGCCTTGGACAGCTCAGGATATAAAAATGGCTTTACTTTATTTACCTTATTTTTATACTTCTCTGCTGGATGGTTAAGACCAAGATAAAGCAAGACCTATATAACAAGAAGTGTAATTTTTTTATCTGACAAGGTCAGTCAAATCCCCTCAGGATTTATCCTGAAACCCTGTATCGCAGTTTGTAGATCCTTTGTCAGTGTCAGCCATGTGGGTGAGTCACGGCCATTACTTGACAAGTTTGCTCTCTGTGAGAGTCTGAGAGAATGTTTTCTCTCCATGTGACTCTCCTTTGGCAAACTCTACATCATCAATCACTTTCTCCACTGGCTTATTCTTAAAACATACTAAAAGCAGAAGATAATTAAGAGGAAGAAGCACTATTACAAGAGGTAAAAATAAATACAGTATAATATGATATGCTCCTTTTCATTGTTTTTGCCTAAATGTCCCCCAAAAGCCTCATGAAGCCATAGTAGGCTGAGCATTTTAGAGGGTGCTGAATCTAGTTTGTGATTGGTTTGGGGTCCAGCACTGGGATTAAGGCTGTGAACGCTGCATCCATCCTCGGCTGGGTAGCCTGCATAAAATATAGGGGACCAAAAGAGGCTTTTCCTCTCACTATCTCTGGTTGCTTTCACTGTCATCCCCCCCTACAAACTGTTGCCCCTCTGCTATATGCCACCCTGCCTTGGAAACAACTAATTATGGACTGGAAACTACAAGCTCTGAGCGAAACAAATCATTCCCTTTTTCACGTTGCTGCTGGGTATCTTGTCTCACCAACAAAAGTAACCAACACAGAATCTGGTAGCAGAAGTAGGGTCATTGCCATAACTCTGCCTGGCCGTGTGCGTCAGAAGCCCTTGAGAATAGCTTTTGAGAAAAGTTTGGAAGAGTTCAGAGATTCTGGAAAAAAATTAGAACTACAATATCTTAGGCTGTGCTATCTGGGAAATTTGGGTCAAAGCAGAGAAGACCAGAAGGCTGATAAAAATCCTGGTAGTGAAGATCAGGCTCGCAGGGCCAGCAAGCTAGTTCAGTGGACTAAGCACCTACTTTGCCAAGTGCAGCAACCAGAGTTTGATCCCCAGTCCCACAGCACCTGCCCTGCCCCCAGGGTGCACTGAACTGGTGATCAAGTCCTGGCATGGTGGCACAAGCTTGTAATCCCAGCTCTGGGAAGGCTGAAAACAGGAGGATCACTACGAGGCTGAGCTGTATAGTGAGACCCTGTGCCATACACATAAATGGAAAAAAAAATCAAGCTTAGCAGATTTCTGCCGGGAAAGAGGACCAACTTGGCTGCTGGACTCCATACAATGTATATTATGGCTTGGATGAAAGGTCTTCTGCATTTTGTTTGTGTCCAAATAGTTTTCCTGAGACTAAGATTAAATGTAGCAGACTAATTAATGATAGAGAAGAAATTTCAAAGCAATCTAATGTTGAAGGGGTGACGTGGCTAATGTGGTGGGCTTTAAGCCAGATTTATGTTGAGAATCAAGAGTGAAGAGCCAAGCAGAATTATTTAAAATGTTGTGAGTTTGGATAGAAAAGAAGCTCCAGTAAATCTGTGGAATGCAAAGGTAAAGCAGAGGAGTCTTTGATGGTTCTTATTCCTCAGAAAGAACAAAAAAATAAAATAGATGGCTTGAGGGCCTCACAAGAAGAAGAAGGCCTCCCGTTTTTTCAGCCTCAAAAATCACAAAAATAAAGGGCTTTGCTTTGAGAAAAAAATCCTCAGCATTTGTTCCTCAGAGATTGGGTTCCAAGTGTTCAGTGGTCAAGGAACTGGACCCTTACAGCCAAGAGGGAAGCAATCTTGGCTGCTGCTCCTGCCAGCATCAGACGCTGACATCATCTGTGTGAAGCTGGCCTTAGGTGCACGCAGAATGGAAGAGTTATGGAGTCAGTAAAGCTTCTGCCCAGGTTCCAGAAAGCCTGGGAGACCACGCAGTGTGACCTGGAGAGGACAGTGTGTGAAGCTCTGAGGTAAAGTCAAAAGCTTCATGGAGGGAGAAGAACTGGCCCAAGAGAGAAGCCGTGGGAGCTACAACCACTGGCAGGGCCTTGGCAAGATCCATGCAGGCATTTTGGAGTTCACAACTCACGACAGATTTCTGAGGATATACGTGGAAATACGGAACTTAATGTTTGCCCTGATTGGATTTTGGACTTGCTTTTTTCCCATTCCTTTCTATCCCTCTCTTTGTACTTTTTGGAATGGTAATGTATATCTTGTGCCATTGAGTTTTAGAAGTGTTTAACTCTCTTTCCATTGGTACAGAGGCTTTCAGCTAAGAGTTTGTCTTAAATCTCAGAGAGACTTTTGATGTAGGCTTTTCAGTAATGCTAAAATTTTTAGGAATTTGGTAACTTTTCGAGATGCACTAAATGGCTTTTGCTTAAAGGGATGTGCATGAACCTCTGTGGGTCCAGGGGAAAATGTTATTGTTTATGTCTAGATGTTCCTCCAAAACCTCATAGCAGGTGGGGTTTCAAAGGTTGCTCAACATAGTTTGTGACTGATTCACGGTTCAACGCTGAGATTAAGGGTTTAAATACTACACCTGCCTACGATAAAGGGAAAGAAAAACGATTGTATTCTCTCCCCCCCCTTTCTCTGTCTCTCATTTTGTGTTGTTGTCCACCCCCATGAATTATTGTCCTTCTACCATCTTTCCTTGGATCCACCTGATTATGTACCGAAACCTCCACAAACTTTGAGCTGACTAAGCCCTTCCCCTTTAACTTGGGGTGTCATGTATTTTGTCCTAGCAATGAGAATTAACACACTTCTTTTCATGATCTTTTTTATCATGTTTGATACATAAATTGTAATGCCATGTGATTATATATGGGTCAAGCTGGGCAGAGGAAATAAATTTAAAAATTTGGAAGTGTTTCTATAGTTCAAGTAATAAAATGTCATTTCCAGTAGATTTTTAATTAAAGTTATTTATATTCATTGTACATTGCTAATTTGATTTCTATATGCCTAACTTGTCAAATTCTTTTTTATTGCTTGGGAAGCTTTCTGCCATTACTTCTGTGAACAGGTTTTTTTTAATATAATTTGCAGCATTTCCCAGTTTTACCTACTATGCATAATCTTATGTTATTCTTCTTTGCATCATTTAGGAGCTGTTAGATTGACTTTTCATGGTCTCTCGCTATTTTTAAGAAATCTTTCTTTTCATGATTGCTAATCACAAACCTGTGTTCTAGATCCAATATTCTGTCATCACATTTGTTCATTCTGCCACATAAGCTTACAATAGAATTTTTGATCTAGGTATGTTTGGATCTGTTTCATGGATTCCATTTCTTGCCTGTGTTGGGTATTCATAGGTTCCACCATTTTCCTAAGATCCTCTTTTTTAATGTGTACCTATTCTATATTTACTAACCATGTCATTCATTGTGGTTAACATTTCTCTAGTTAACTAACAAATAATTTTTAGTTTGATATTTTGTAGCATCTCATTCATCTCCTTTGTTACCATCTCAGTTACTTTTCTTTTGTATCTGCGACAAATACCTGACACCCAAAATTAAGGATGGAAAGATTTATTTAACTCACCATTCACAGAGTTTTCAGTCCATAATCAGCCAACTCCAATGCAGACTGGCACATAGCACAAAGCATCAGTTCATGGCAGTAGAAAATAGCAAAAGAGTAACACCAAAAGGGAGCAGCAATGGCAACAAGAGCAACAGAGAACAAGTCTGTCTCCCTTATATTACACTCAGGCTATCTGCCCCAGATTGGCTCTCACACTCACACTCATAATCCTAGTAACACTCACACCATAATCCTAGAAGCACTCATATACATAATCCCAGCATTGGATCATGAATTAATCATAAAGTCTAGAAGCCTGCCTCATTGGCTACATGAGGCTTTGAAGGGACACCATGACATTCTTCCCCTGAGCCCCCAAATACTCATGTACATCCCTTTGTGCAAAAGGAATTTTAGTCCACTTCTGAGAGTTGTCAAAATCCTAGCAGTTTCAGCATTGTTGAAAAGTTCAAGTTGCAAGTCTCCTCCAAGATCTAAGGCAAACTCTTAGCTATGAGCTCATATACAAATGAAAAATTAAACATTTCCAACATTCAATGACACAGAGGTACAAACAGGGGAATATAAAGCATTGGGAAAAATGCAAGTCCCAAATTCCACAGGGTAAACATTAAGCCCTATAGTTCCATGTGAAGCATCTGAAGCAATCTGTGGCAAATCGTGAGCTCTATATGGCTGCACCTCTATGGCCCTTCTGTTGGTTATAGCACCCATGGCTTGTCTCTTGGGTTAGCCTTGCTCCCTCCTTGCAACTTTCCTCAGACAATCCACATTCCTAGATTTTCCAAACTTCTGGGGCTTCCACTACTCCTTAGGCTTCTCACTCTCTGCTTCACACACTGCTTTCCCAGGGGCTCACTGCCTGTCCTCCAGGCCTTCTTCTGAAATTTAAGTGGAGCCTTCTTAACCTCAGAACTTCTGCATTCTGCATGCGCCTAAAACTAATGCCACATGGATGATGCCAAGGCCTGCTGCCAGCTGGAGCAGTAGCCAGACTTTCTTCTCTCTTTACTATAGGAGTTGAGTGCCTGGATCACTGAGCACTATGACCCTGTTTCTGAGGAACAAACTCTCTATGCTGCCAACATTCTGGAACCTGGTGTGGCCACCACCACCGTTCTGGAACATGGCATTCTGCAGCTTTCTCCTCTAAACCGTCTTTCCCTTTTGCAGTTTGGAGGCTGCAAAGGGTGGAGACTTTCTGCTTCCTGTGATACCCTCAGGCCATCTTTTCTATTCACCTGTTCCTTCTTAGCAATGGAGATCTCAGGTCTATTTTTGCAATCTACTGCTTTATTGGTGTTTTCTTTCTGGCCAAACACACATTTTAAATCATCCTGATGGGTTCTTTGCTCTTGATTCTCCACATAAATATGACTAAAAGCCCCAAAAATAGCCATGCCACTGCCTCTACATTCAACTAACTTGAAGTTTTTTCTGTAAGATTGACCAGTCCATCATATTTAATTTTAGTCTCAGGCAAAGTCTCTGGACATGAGTGTACTGCAGGCAAACTTTCCGTTAAGTCGTAACACACATTGTCTTAAGTCCAACAACCAATGTAGTCTTTCCCAGTAGAAATGTCCCTGCCTGGTCTTTACAGGAAGGATTTCTATTGGCCTTCTGGTCTTCTGATCTCTGAACAGAATCTTCCACACAGAACAGAAGGCATTCCAGTGATTCTTTTGTAGGCAACATCTCCTAAGCTTTCCTATCTTTTCCTATAAGCCATTGCCAAAGGCTCATAACCAACATGGTCAGGTAGTCACAGCAATGACCTCACTTCTCCGGTACCAAATTCTGTCTCAGTTATTTTTCTCTCATTGCTGGGACAACATACCTTTGCATCCTAAAAAGAATATAAAGATGTATTTAGCTCACATTCTGTAGAGCTTTCAGACCATACTCAGCTGGCACAAAGGCAAAGCCACATGGCAAAGGGCAGCAGTTCATGGCAGCGGGAAACCGAAAGACAGAAACAGAAAAAGGGAAGAATAATGGCCACAAAAGTAACAGAGAACAAGTCTGTCTCCCTTAGGTTTCATTCAGGCTATCTGCCCCAGGCTGGGTGTAGCACTCACATTCATAATGCTTGCTTACACCCATAATCCCAGCACTGGATCATGATTAATGACAAACGCTAGATGCCCACCTGAGACTACATGAGGCTTTGGGGAAACATGTGGACACACACCATAACCGTTATTTCCACTATTATCCCTTCAGAAAGTTAAAAAGATGGCTTTCAAATCTTTCCACCTCACTGCACCCAACCTTTGACCTGAGTGAGCTGGAAATCTTGGGGTGTATCTTGCTTCTATGTCTTCTGTCTTTTTTTTAACTTTAATTTATTCATTAATGCTTGTAAATTGCTTGTGGTAGGTGGTTTTTTTGTCAGTAATTTTTCAGTGATATTGTCCAGGTTTAGTCGAATTTTCATCTTTCAAACTGTTGCAAGATACTATCACTTCTAGAAGTTGCTATCTATTTCTGATACTCCTTGGCTCTTTGACCCTGGATAATAGTATTATTTATGATCCCCAGGCAATCTCAGTCTTAGCATACAAAGGAGAACAACCGATCAGAACAACTATGTTATTTTGGCTAAACTAGGGCAATCATTAATAACAATAGCCCCAAGCAGAGCCTAGACAATGACAAACTGTGGAATCTACTAATTTGCCACCTTTGATCATATGAACAATTTTTTAACTGTATAACAAATTGTAAGGAAAACCAGAAAACCGTATGTAGTCCATGTCCGCTCAATAGAGTAAGTTTACTCTTCAGGGGGAAAAGTATAAAAGAGACTAGAAGTTAGACGGAAAGACAAAGTAAGATTATATAATATTTGAGAAAATTGTCAAAAAAGAAAGGAAGGAGAGAAGAAAGACACAAACAGGAGCTGAAAAAAAGCAACAGAATACCAAGTCACAATCTTAATTCTCCTATTGAAACATAAAATCAAGGGGAAAAAGAAAGCAAATGCAAAGAAAAGACAATAAAAAAAAAAGATAATACCCACCTCAGGGCCTTTCTCTGCTGTTGCTGTTAGATAAAGGCACAGCCAGAGCCCAGATCTGTGCTGGTTGGTGCCACCAAGCCTGAGTTGTGGCAGGGGTGGATAATCCCAGCAAGCCTGTCATTTCAAATGCACTGAAGGGCAGGATTCTCCTCATTTCTAGCTGTGAGTCTGGGCCCCGAGATGTTCAGCCCACAACATTCCAAGTGTCTATTGCCAAATTGAACTTGGCCCCCTGACCCTTGGAGCCCAAGATGGAGTTAACCCATGGCTGCTCTGAGTTCCACATTGAGCTGGCCCCTTTCAAAAATGAGAACTGGCCAGTTACCTTCTCCTGAGAACATCTAAAACAAAAATTACCCCCACCCCACCCACCCCGTGCCTGTAGTCCACAGCACCTACTCCACTGCTCTGTTCCACTGGTATGTTTCTCTGTGGAGGTCTCCTGTGTCCCCCATAGTCCCTGGGTCTCCACAGGTTCAAGCCATCTCTCATGCTGTGAACTGAGATTCAGGAAGAAAGCATGATATGCCACCTCCCTCACTGGGTTAAGGTCCCTCTTCTCACTCATTCTGTGGGCTTCAGTTCTTGCTTCAGATCTTTGCTGTGTGTAGGGACACACTGCTCTCCTTCTTCTCTGTCCTATACTATAACATTCCAACATGTTTACTAATAATCTAAGAGATGCTGATTTCCTGCCACTCCCCACTCAGCAATCCTCACTGAAAAATAGGAGTAACTGAATTCTATATTCATTGTAATTTCTAAACAACTAAGAAAACAAAACATCTAAAAATGGTCAAGTAAGGTAGGATTTTTGTGTCACCTGTTTCTGTCTAGAAAGACTATTCTACAAGGAAGATGCATCCATCAACCAAGAGGAGAAGTTGACACCCTCAGTCTGTCTTCACCTTCTCTTATGCAGAAAGAGAATAGCCACAATGTTAGCAACAGGTCTATATGTGGGCTGTCAGCACCGGCTCCACCAGTCTGGTTATTACTACCTCAGAGAATGTAGCCTGCCATCAGTATAAAATAATAACATGGTACTGTTTTTCAGTGTGGCCACCCAGACACTTTTTGGAAAGAAAAATATTCCACCTATTTGTGCTGGACATAAGGAAAGATTCTACCTTTCCTGCCTTGCTTTCCAATGAGCACAAGCACCAAAGGGTCATGGAATGTCTAGTTTTTCATCATGGAATTCTGCATAATACCATGACATCAGGTACCACAGCACAGCACAGGAGAAGCAGCTACCGTCATGTTACTACAGAATTCACTGCTCCTCCCCTGTCCTGTGCCTGCAAAGCTGTGGGCCCATTAGTGCTACAAATGGTTCTTTGAAGATTCAACTGAGGTGACAGTTTGTGGTCCAGCACAGAGGCTGGTCCAGCACAGGGAGTGGACGCAGTGACAGCCCCATTCACCGTTTCCCCGTAATTTTAGGCTCTCTATATATTTCTGCCAAGTACACAGTAAGAGTTCCACTCATCTTAAAGCAAATGTTGCTGTCTATTCATTTATTTCAATGCTTAATCCATCAGATTAGGGAGCAAAGGGTCACTATACTGAAGAGATCATGGACCGTGACCATTATGGTAGGTAAGAAGCAAAGTGTTGAGCGCTGAACTCAGTAGTTGCTACTTCCCTTCCCATTGTAACTATCAAGGATAAAGGCTTGCGGATCTCATAGGAAAATGTAAGGCTCATCCTGGCCCATCCTGGGCTAAGTGGAGGCAGCAATCCATAGATGCTACTGTCCCTGGGGAATGGCCCTTCTGCAAGCACGAACAACCTCACCAACTGCTGCCATCCACCTCTCCCTAGGGAAGACACTGAATGACGCCCATGGTGGGAGGGATTTTGGAGTGCAGCTTATCCTTCACAGCTTTCCTGTGGGATCTTTCTGAAATTGCTTTCCAGCTGGGAGCACATTCTGGCTCAGTCATTTTAGCTTTATTTTGTTTCTTTCCATCCTCAGTTCCTCAGTTCCCTTTCACCTCAGTGCTTTCTTGACCAACTGAATGAGAATTCCTACCATTCTTTAGTTTCATAAACTCAGCTTAAGACTCTTATAAATCCTCCAACCTTGTTCTCCTGTTCATGTCTTATAAAATTTGATAGACCTCCATCAAATCTGAAACTTGACTGAAAACAGTTAAATTTAAATCAATACGTAGCACAAATTATATGTCTGTGTCTGCATTTTATATTACATGAGTTAGGCAACTAGGACTTATGGTAAACATAGTGAAAGTCAATTAATTCAGAAGAGGCAGAAAGCTTTCTATTTCTGCTTTGAGGGTGCTTTCCAGGAGCATTACTCTGAGGCAGGAAGCATGCAGTCACATAGGAGGCTTAATTTTCAAATTAGTTGTTTTGTATGCAAAAAATTCAGCAACAGAACCACCTACAACTAAAGGAAAATGCTTTCAAAATAATATTCACTATGTTATAAAAAAGCATTGCTTATTACTAATTATATTTGAGGCAATTTTTACAGAAACACAATTTCTAAAATTTTATCATAAACATCACAATCTAACACTCACTGTGTTATGGAGGAAAATAGTTATGGAAATTATATATGTCATGAATTTAAACACACCAAATTGAGGAAACAGAATAAAATAAAAGCATCACAAGGAATTTAAATCTCAAATCACAAGTAGTGCCTGGCATGGAAGTACATGCCTATAATCCCAGCACTTGGGAGGCTGAGGCAGGAAGACTGTCATGAATTCAAAACAAGCCTGAGCTATGTAATGGGTTCAAGATCAGAATCTTTGTAGCAAGATTCTGTCTCAAAATACAAATAAAATTCTTAAGTCTCTTTATGATGCCACTAATCAGGAAGTTTTAACATAGAAACTAGTGAGACAGAGCTCAGTGGTGAAACACAGAAAGCTTACTTGGTAAACATACAATATGGAAAATCCAGTAGACAGGAATCTTACTTTCACCTCACAAATATGAACAGTTAAAGGCAGGATGCTTAGCTAGTGATAACAGAGTCTAAGGAGTGTGAGTTTGTTAGGCCAAAGGGTATGTAAAAGATTCCAGGGGATCAGATATGAATCATGCGTGAAGGACAGAACCTGGGAACATTTGTTTTATGTCTTATCCAACAAGACCCACTGGAATGACTTACATGACCTTTTAAATTCCTGAAGATTACTAAATAATGAATAACAGGAGAATGCATCGAAAGAGCTAAGGGTGAGAATTTTCCAGGTATGGGTTGAGGTGTCTGAATACCTCATTAGAGAAATACTCATCTTAAAACTCTCTGGATCTAGAACATAGAATACTATATGAAGTCACTGTAAATGCTTCTAATTCTAATGATTAAACATAAGCAAAGTTCATTGTAAGTATTTATTTTAAGTCAGATTTGAATGATGAACTTATAGAAAGGACAGGGTACAGCTGGCCCTTGGACATGACTGCAAGCAAGGGCAAGAAAGCCAGTGTTTCTCACTCCATCTCTTGCCTGTGCTTACTATAAATGTATGTTTCAGTCTCATCTATTTCTCTTCCTTCCTTCCATTTCTCAATCTTGCCTCATAGCAAAGGTTGCCAAAGAGTATAATGGTTGCCCATCAGAATATCTTCCCTCTGAAAGAGCGTGTCCCATCCACCACTCTCCTTATCTTGCACCACCAGATTCCATGGGTAGAACTCACTGGCCATCTTGGCTAAGGGTGGAGGTCAGCTTGGAATGTGGTCCTGGGAGATGACAGTGAGAGACACTATGACATACAAAAGACACGACTAATCTTGTAACCATAGAAACCAATAGCAGCATTCCAGCACAAGGACTGTTGGTACCAGGCCTGCCACTCAGTACCTATGACACTGAGGTTAAATCATTCAACCTCCCTGATTTCAACCTCCTGAGAAGTAAAAGATGGACAACGTTGCTCAGTTGCTCACCCAAGGTTTATATGAAAATCAATGGAGGGAAGAATAACAAATGCTTTATAAGCTAAAAAGTAAGATCAATGTAAAAATAAGAATTAGAGAGATAAAATAATACCAGTGATGCCAATTATTTCTTTCTGCATGCATAAAAACACAGGAAGACGACCACATTGTTTATCTTGGGATTGTTGCTAACCGTACTCTCCTTTGTCTTATATGTACCTTCCTTGTTGTTTCATCCTCTATGCAGAAAACCACAAGGGCAAAAGCTGTATGGTCTAGTAGGAATTATAAGATTGTGACCTACACCCATCCTTTGTTTTTGGCCCTCCTGACCATCACTGCCTAGGTCATACAATTAAATCACTCCCTATAAATTCACCTGTATCTTTTGTCCTGTAGTTACTGGGATTTATGACCCCTAGGCAAGAAATAGCATAAATTCTGGAGAATGAAAATCTATTCATTTAAATACTGGCAGCAACAGGTTTTGCAGAATTATCTGGTTAACAAAACAGATTTGTAGCCTATTATAATTACAGATTTATTTTTTCATGATGTATATGCAGAGCTATAATGGTTCATGGACATTTTTGATTGCAAACAATTTGGCTCACACACAGAAAGGTTTAGCAAAATGTTGCTTTTGTTTGTGAACTCTGACTCAGGTGATGAACACAACTGCACCTATCTTTCTCACATGAACACAAACATTTTCCAGAGTAGTGGAACTGAGGTGCCATAGTATTTGGCGTCAAAGTGTGAACAGTGATGGTCTCTGGGAAAAATAATAATGGAAACCATTTTTAGATATTATATTTGGTTAACAAATCATATTGTAACTCATGGTTATGTAATATAAAACTTGCAGCTATAGATAGACAGACAGACAGACAGACAGACAGACAGACAGACAGATAGACAGACAGATAGAGCCAGCCAATATATGTATTTTGCTCTATACCAAAGGATTCCTTGTGATTTTGTCTGAAAAATAAGATCTGTCTATTATTAAAATAGCAACATCTTTTTCCAAAAGTCTACTAATATTATATGAATAATAACCAGCATTTATAAGGATTTATTGTTTTGGAAATGAAAGAGTAAACTTCTCCAGGCATCTAAAAGTCAGTGGCTTGGCTTACAATCAACTTTGTATTGATTTCTGAGCCTCTCACCTGACTCTGCCTTGAGCTATTTGAAAGACCACAGCTAAAATCTATTCTCTCCTCTGTCTACTTCCTGCTCAGTCATTGTGTACTTCAGCAAAATTCTTGCTGCCTTCTCTAATGACTCTGAGGCAGAAGAGCAGCTGCAGTAAAAGTACAGTAGAATTAAATGAACAGACCATGCTGCTAACAAAATTATAAGTTAATTCTAGACCCTACAACACATAGGCACAGCCTTTGCAACCTTCAACACGTTCCTGTACATACAGATAAATGCATTTAGCAAAGAGGTATTTAAGCTTATCAAATGCTTTTCTTTGTAGCAATTGAAATGCTCACATTATTTTATTTTTTCCATTAATAAGAATTCTATCTATTTCATTTATGTTGCAATCTCAATATAATTGCATGATATTTCAAATTTGATCTGAAAAATTAGTTCTTGTTTAACAAATGAATGCCTGGTTTAATAATACTGAAATTACAATATTAGAATGTATATTTACAAATGAAATTGCCTTATAATTTTCTTTCATTTTATTTATCTGACAATAGAATCAATATAACACTGATGTCATTATAGCTCTTCTGCTTTTCTGGGGAAAATTGTATTTTCCTTCAAATTCAATTTTTGAATTGAATTTCAAAATAATGTTATATACAACTATCAGTATATACTTGATAATGTACAGTAGTAATAAAATATTTTGAAAAATATAAAGTATAATTTACAAAAATATTCAGAAAAAATAGAATAATTTAATAGGTCATGAAGCATAGAGGGGCTGATAAGATAGCTCAGCGGTCTAAAGCAGTAGGCAGGAGCAGGGGTTAGATCCCCAGCACCCCATGCCATGTCAGCCCTGCCCTCAGGATGGGCTGAGCTGGGCAAAAAAAAAAAAAAAAAAACGTAGTAGAGACATCAAAATGGTCAAAAATGGCTCCACGGATTAAAGTGCCTACAAGCAGGCACAGGGACCAGGGGTTAGATCCCCAGGGTGTGCCACGCTGGCCCTACCCCCAGGGTGCATGGAGAAGGCCATTGAGAGTGGGCGTGGTGGCGCACGTCTGTAATCTCAGCTCTTGGGAGGCTGTAAACAGGAGGATCTCTATGAGTCTGATCTAGTAGTGAGACCCTGAGCACCCTGTACACCCTTCCCTAAAAATACAAAAAAATCAATAGAAATTTCCTTCGAAACAGGATGCAAAGTTTTGCTGCCACGGAGGTCTTTGGTGACCATTATGATGTCTCTACTGCTCTTTTTTTTTTTTGCCCAGCTTAGCCCACCGTGAGGGTGGGGTGCTGGGGATCTAACCACAGTCCCCTGCTCCTGCCTACTGTTGCAATAGCAAGTGCTTTAGAACGCTGAGTTAGCTCATCAGCCCCTCTATGCTTCTTGACCTATTCAATTATTCTAATTTTTTTCTGAATATTTTTATGAATTATACTTTATATATAACTTTCTCATAACTTTCCAAAATATTTTATCACTATTGTATGTTATCAAGTATATACTGATAGTTGTACATAATATTATTATTATTTAAAATCTGTTATATCTGTATATATTTGCTTTATTCATAGTGGATTTCTGTTTTCACTTTGGCTTTATGTTTCTTTTTTTCTTAAGTTTCTCAAGCACTCATGGTTTTGAGGGAATTTTATTTTTAGGGTTTTACTTTATTAACTTCTCTTTTAATATTACAGCACTAAGGCCTCATTTCTTGCTTCTTTCAATTGGTTGTTTTGGATTTTTGCATTGAATATTCAGCTTCTTGAATATGCCGCTTATTTGTTTCAAAATTTTTAAACTCTTTGAATCTTAGTGAATATATTTGACATTTATATCAAGGTACAATTTCAGCTGTGTCTTAAAAATAATGATGTGATCATTGGTCATTTGAGCAATGCAAATTAAAACAACACTGAGATTTCATCTCACTCCAGAAAGAATGATTATCGTCTAGAAGTCAACCAGTAACTATGGTGGGTCTATGGGGAAAAAGGAAGACTTCTGCACTGTTGGTGGGAGCGCAGAGTAGTACAACCACTGTGCAAATCAGTGTGGGGATTCCTTCGAAAGCTGGGATTGGCAATCCCACTCATGACAGCTATTCCCTCCTGGGTATTTTTCCAGAAGAAATGAAAACATCATGCCACAGTGATAACGTGCACCCTTGTTTACAGTAGCATAACTGTGCATAGCTAAATCTTGGAAACAGCCCACATGCCAAGCAACTGAGGAATGGATAAAGAAGATGTGGTATTTCTATACAATGGAGTATCACTCAACTATGAAAAAGATAAACTCGAGGTTTTTATAGGTTAACAACTAGAGGCAACCGTAGGATGGAACTAGACACCATAACTCTCAGTGAAATAAATCCGACCCACATGTGCAAACATGTATTTGTATTGTGTCAATTTGCATGTTAGACTATAAATGTAAATTTTGTTTTCTATTGTGTAAAAATGTATACTCACCACTGTTTTCAGTTGTTTAGCAACTAGTAGCTGTTTCTTAGGGTTTGCTAAGATAGAATTCTTACCTCCCTAATTCCTGTAAACCCAGTTAGCTTACAGAGATGACTTCAAAAAGAAATTAAATGGGCTTTAACATATTGTAGCCTCAGCTAATCAAGGCTGCATGCTGCAAGTCCTCAGGTGCAAGATAACAGGAAACTAAAAGACAACCCCAGGAAATTTAGTTTGAGTAGTGGTCACAATGACCATGAAAGTATTATTGTGTGTCAGACAATGAATTTGTTTACCAAATGGAATGTGGTTCCAGATTTTAAAACCCTCCCCTGCTTCCTGGGCTAGCAGCCTTTTGGTCCTCTCCTGAGTGAGAGCTGATCCAGGGGCCCTGAGCTCAGTAATAAATGGCTTTCCAAATTCCAATCTGGATGATCTGGTTCCTATTCTGAGTGACCCATAACAGTATTGTTTCACTAGTATAAGAACCTGAAAGAGTAAATGAAAGTCTGGAAGATACAAGAGACACTGAAAAAAAGAAAGAATCTGTTCAAAGGGAAGGAAAAAACAGATTAAGAATAGGACAAAAGAATGAAGGAAGGGGGAAAGATATATTTATCTATATAAACAGGATAGCTTGGATAATTATATCGCTGATTTCTCCTTGTCTACTGAAAGGAGAAGTTAATGCTTAATTTTTCTTCTCCTTTTTAATTTCTTATAACTCTTTCTTTCATTTTACCAATTTTGCATGCTTATATCTGGCAATCTAAACAACTAATTTGAAGACAACATGTAATATTGTTGTAGGCAGCTGAGTTAGATAGCAATATTCTAGGCAGTCAGACAGGGACAGGCCCTCAAGAGACAAGATGGCAGGCAAGGTGACTTTGCAACTTGGAAGAGACAGACACTCCCTATTGGCCACACCTCAAGACCAAGACAAAAAGAGGAAACACAGCTACATACTTCCCTAGGGATCGGCATCAACGATTGATATTTTAAATAGGTATCAATCACTTTGAAAGAGCCTAAATGAATCACTAGCCCAACCCCCAACAAGAGACCCTGTCCCATATTCATGCTCCCTTGCTACGTGACTCACTTCCCTATTTGTTCCTGAGCTTAATCAATTTTACCTGAGCAATGGTGCTTGTAATCTCATTGGTTGACCATAGTTTTGTCCCACTTCTTGTCCACCTAAGCGAGTTCCCATGTTTTCCCCACCTTAGACCCACCTCACCACATGGTTTTCCTCTAAAAAAGTCCCTGGAAGAGACAGCTTCTGGGAGAACCACCCGCTCAGACCCCCCTCTTGTCCCTCTCTCAGACAGGAGCTTTCTTTCTCTCACTAAATCTATTCTGCTCATAACCTCCATTTGTTCCTAAAATTCATTCTTCGGTTTTAGAGAACACAAACTCATACAGGTCAGGTCCAGAGATGGTTTTTCCCTATATCATTTGGAGGTTCAGCTTATCGTTTGGAGGTCACCCACCCGAGATCAATTTTTCTCCCTGTATCAATATAACAATCATTGTTGAATTTCTTTTATTTTGTTTAGTGAAATCCTATATTTTTTTTTTACTATTTTGTATTCTCTTAAACTTAAAAAAGATGTGAAACAATACCATTGTTTGAGTACTAAAATTTTGTAATAATTCCCTTGACTATCTCCTTTAAACTGAAGAGTTATTATTAATATAGAACATTTAGTATATTATTGTAAACTACACTTCATTTTTTAATTTCTTGCATTAATAGATTATGATCAAAGAGCATTGTCCATGTGATATTGATTCCTTGATCCTCACTGAGGTTTCTTTTATAAATTAGTGAGTTTTCCACGTGAAAAGACATTTTGTAAATGTGTATGCAAGTTTGTGTTTGGCAACTGAGTTGTGCTCATGTCCTGTGTGTGTCTGCATTGCCAGGATCTTTTTAGGAGGTGCACCTGGAGCAGCACTCACAGCCAAGAGGACCTCACAGATTTGCTTAAGGATACTGACATAGGGTTAGTATCCTTTATTATGCAAGAGGTCCTGTGATACCCCCAGGGTCACGATAACATTGCTGGCTTTAAAACTGGTAGAGAAAGAGGCCACAAACCAAGGAATGAAAGCCGATAAGAAACAGACTCTCCCTTAGGGCCACCAGAAGGAGCTAGCTGCTGCCAGCTAGGTCTTGGCCTCAAAAGAGGAATTTCACATTTCTAACTTCCACTGTGAAAAGAAAATAAGAGTATTGTTTTAAGCTCCTAAATTTGTAATAATTTTTTCAGCAATAATGATCCTCATCATTTGAGGATATTTATCATGCTAATTTTAAATTCCTAACTTGTTTGACACACAGTTCAAATTGTATGGTATGTGATGTTTTATTATCTGTCTTTCATGAACTCTTTGAAAATCTAATTATTTTGGGTTGTGAGCGTGTGTCCCCTGAGGCTGCCAGCTAACCTATCTGATAATGTGTCTTAGTTACTTTTCTTCTTGCTGAGACAAAATACCTAACATCCATAACTTCAAGGAGGAAAGGTTTATTTTGGTTCAATGGGCCTCTGGATTAGAGAGGCCTGGGAGTAGAAGAAAAGCTTCTCACAACATGACACTCAGGAAGAATACAGGGAAGCGTGGAGGGAAGAGCCCTTTCAGGTCCAGTCCGCAGTTAGCTGTCTCTTCAGATCAGGTTCCCAACTCTTACTAGCGATACTGCCACTATTATACAAGCACCTTTTGAAACACTGCCTCTGGGGGCCAGGAAGACAGCTCAGAGGACTAAGCCCCTGCTTAGGCAAGCACAGGGACCATGGTTCAATCACCAGCACTACATGCAGCACCAGCCCCACCCTCAAGGCAGGCTGAGCCAGCCAGCAATACCAGGAGGGGTGGCATAGGCCTGCAATCCCAGTACTGAGGAGGCTAAAAACAGAAGGATCACCATGAGTCTGATTTGCATACTGAGACCCTGTAACAACCAAATATATATTGAGTTTGTATACTTGAGCTCAGTATACTTGAGCACAAATATATATTGTACACATATATTGAGTTTCTTGGAGTAAATCTAGATATAAATCATAATGTGTTTATTTAAGCATAGGAAGAAACTAGTCCCAATATGCTGTCACTCTAGGTGATTTTTAAGTAAAGAGCTAGAAATTAACCCAACCCTAAAGTAGAGAGCATGAGTAAAATCTCTGTAAGGAAATTTTCCTGAACTAGGTCTTGCCTGGAAACTCAGAGCAAAGCAATATACAGGAAAGAGCATCTTCTGATTAGGGCCACCTGTCCTGGGGCCTGAAGAGGAAAAAAGGCACAGGGTCAGCTGCCCGGCCAAGCCATTTGTATCAGCTCTTCCTCTCAGGACTCACTAGGATGCACGGTCACTCTAGGCAACCCATGATCTTGCTGTAAGCCTCTGTGGTCTAGAGATAGATAATGAATCTCCAGAGGCCATGGGAGTGAAGGCAAATGAAAGCCTTCTCCCCACCCTTTTTGATGCCTGGTTATGCCCACCTATTCTTTGGTACTCATATATTGAGTTTTCTGGGATTTTTTTTCCTGAAAAATGTCCTTAGAAAACATCTTTTAGAATCTTCAAAGCAGCCACATGAGGAAGGAGCTGCTAACCCACGTGAGTTTACCCTCTATCATCTTCTTTTTCTACCATCTCCCACAAAGCTGCGCTGAATTAGGCTATCGCTCTGGAAGTATAAGGGCGGCAGTCAGCAGAATGCACAAGAGGGCAGGAGAGGAGCATGAGCTCTGTGTGGGTGTGTACAGCACCTCACTTGGCCATCATGCGGCCCAGGAAATCCAGATGCCCTCAAAAGCTGCATTCCTAGGTTTAGAAGCAATTTCTTTTAAACTATGTTTTCCTGTATCATAATTTCTTTTTTCTCCTGGTGTTGGTTTTCTTGCCTTACGTTTTCAGAAGAGACATCTTGTGAACAAGCTCCTCCCAGAGACTGCCAATCAGCACCGGCCGACTCAGCCCCTCCACTTCACACGTGGTATTTGAAAATCCCTTGTCTTCAACTCCCTTGTTCATATTCTGTGAGTAATGCCATATCCAGCCTACTGTAAAAATTTTAAAAATTATTTGTAACATAAAATTTTGGGGGAAAGGAAACTAGCTGAATGGGTACCTACCATATTTTTCTTCAGATAACTTGACATAGCGAAGGACATCTGTGCAATGGAAACCAAACTTTTACAAATCGTTTTTTTATGTTTGCTTTAAATATTTTATAATTTAGTAAAGTATTTATTACTTCAGCTCTACAAAATTAATGCATGTCATGGCACATACATTCACTCATGGGACAAAATGAGAGTCCTAATACTTCATAAAAGAGAGATACTGAACCAAACAGCGCATACTTCTGAATTAGAACTATTGCGACAAAATAACCCAGAATTAAATAGAAGCAGATGTCCTTAAGGAGATAGGGAAGGAAAATATGAACTATATATAAATCTCCTTTCCCTCATGTTCTCCCTTCTCTCATTACCAAACGTAACCCACGCTCGAAGACTTTACCAGCTCATGCTGGCTCACTGTTATTTTAGTAATAGTAGTGATAGTAGTAGATTTATCATTTGCAATAATCACAGTCATCATAGAGATTTTGAGCTTGTGCATAATTTTTTTATTTATCATTTTCCATTCATCAGTTTCCCCTCTTCAACCCTTCTTCCCCTTTCCCTTTACATGAGTTTTATTTTCATTGTTTCCCTTTCATTCTCTTTTATTAATCCCCTTTCCTCTCTCTTCTCTCCCTCCCTGGTCCCCCTTTCCATTTTTTCTTCCTTTTTCTCAATATCTGACTCCATTTTGCTCCTCATTTACCCATTAAGTTTCTCACATAAGAGAAAAATGTGATATTTAAATTCATGTGTCTGATTTATTTCACTTAAAATTATGGTCTTGAGGTGCTTCAAGTTTTTCCTTATTTGTAGCAGAGTAGTACTCCATTACATAAGTGGCATATTTTCTTTATCCATTCAGCCACTGATAGGCATCTAGCCTGTTTCTAAGATTCAGCTATTATAAACTGTGCTGCTATAAACATGAATACATATATTTCACTGTGCCGTGATGCTTTTAACTCTTTTGTTCAGATACCAAGAAGAGAAATAACTGGGTCAAATGGAACCTTTAGTCTTAGTTTTTTGAGGAACCTCCATACTGATATCCACAGTAGTTGTAGCACTTTACACTTCCACCAACAATGAAGAAGGGTTCCATTTTTCCCACAGTCCTGAATGCTTTCATATTATGTTTGGTTCAGGCTAGGCAATATTTTTGTTATCTGTGCATATGATTACCAAATCCTATACTCCCTGGGAAGCCAAACCCACCAAAACAAAAATTCTCATGGAAGCAAAAATGAAGGCAGCAGGGGTCCTGGAATCATCTTTCCCATTTAGCCTTTTTTCAGGATATTCATTGCATCCTTCCATGTACTGAATGATAAGCTCTGTTAAAGTACATTCTGAGGGTTTTGTAAGCATAGAACACTTCCGTCCTTTCCACATGGGCCATCATGATCCTTGTATCTAAATAGAGAAGTAGAACAGAAACAGCATATTATATAGGTCAGAAAAACTAATCCTAAAAATCCTAGTTCTTCCATGGAGTGCTAGTGATTACATTAAGTTCTCGATAAAATAAAGAAAGTGCCAATAGAGTGTGGGTTCCAGAACTTCCTGTGGATATCAGGATCCATGGGTGCTTCAATGCCTTCTATAAAAAGCACATATGGATGGGCACAGACCCTGTACATATCATCTCATATACTCAAAATCATCTCTAGATTACCTGCACTTAACTATGTAAGTGGTACAAGCAGTTGTCACTTTGTACTAATTAGGGAATAATGACAGGTGAAACAGTCTGAAGTCATGCGGTACTGAGGGAAATTTTCCCCCAGTTAGTT
The DNA here is from genome assembly GCA_004027165.1 of Ctenomys sociabilis. Lineage (NCBI taxonomy): Eukaryota > Metazoa > Chordata > Mammalia > Rodentia > Ctenomyidae > Ctenomys > Ctenomys sociabilis. Next base: position 34,901 of record PVKA01006425.1, read on the forward strand.
TAATTCCAAAGGTTGGGGAATGTGCATGGGTGGAAATCCATGACTATGGAAAAGTCAACTATGGAACACCTACTGCAAACACTCTCTTTGGGATTCTTCTCAGATTACTTTCACACTACAAACTCTCAAAAAATATAATGCCTATGAGAGAATGTTGTGCAGTTCTATAGCTATGGAGTGAAGAAATATTACAAGGTTATATTGTCAGAGGCTTGGTGGCTAGCTCAGTTGTTTAAAGCACCACTTTGGCAAATGCAGTTAGGCCTGGGAGATTGCAGTTTGATCCCCAGCTCCACAAGTAGCACAAGACCTGCCCTTAATATAGCTTGAAGTAGCAAAAAAAATCTTTCTTTGAAATATTATTCTCTCAAAGCCCATCCATAAAATAATGAACGTAGTCAATTGTCATCAATGGCTAATAGCATCACCCATATAAAAATAAGCACAGACATACATTGTCTAAGACTATTCTTTGTGAAACACAATGGCTATTTGGAACCAGAAAAGACCTAGAATAGCAAAGGTAATCCAGGGCAACAAAGACAAGGCAGGAGGCATTACAATTCTTGACTTGAATTTATAAAAGAAAAAAAGAAAGAAATTATACTACAAGGCTACTGTGATAAAATCAGCATGGTACTGGCAACAAAATAGACCTGAGGATCAGTGGAATAGATTACAAGATGCAAAAGCCTCTATGAACACACTCAGCCACTGATCTTTGACAAAGGGGTGAAACATGCTTACTGGAAGAAAGATAGCTTCTTTAATAAATGGTGCTGGAAAAACTGGCTCTCAATATGCCACAAACTAGAACTTGATCCAGGTCTATCACCATACACTAAGCTAAAGTCAAAATGGATTAAAGCTCTAAATATTAAAACAGAAACACCCAATCTCCTGGAAGAGAAAGTAGGAGGAACTCTTGAAGATATAGGGGTAGACAAAGAGTTCATGAACAAAAATCAAATTGCAAAGGTAGTACTTGAAAGAATTAACAACTGGAACCTCCTCTTATTGAGATTTTTTATGTCAAAAGAAATTATCAACAAAGTGAAAAGACAACCCACAAATTTGGAAAAAATCTTGACTAATATGCACTCAGACAAATGTTGGCACTCTAGAATTTATAAAGAAATAAAATACAATAGGGCCCCTAAACTTAAAGACCCAATCCAGAAATGAGCAACCGAGATGAACACACACTTCTCAGAGGACGAAATTAAAGAAGTGAATAAATATACGAAAAGTGCTCCACATCGCTAGCCATATGAGAAATGCAAATTAAAACAACACTGAGATACCATCTCACCCCAGAAAGAATGGCTATCATAAAGAAATCAACCAACAACAAATGATGGAGAGTTTGTGGGGCAAAAGGAACCCTTCTTCACTGCTGGTGGGAATGTAGAGTGGTACAACATTATGGAAATCAGTGTGGAGACCCCTTAAAACCTAGGACTAGAAACCCCATTTAAAACAGCTATGCCCCTACTGGGAATTTTCCCAAAGGAACTGAAAACGTCATATCATACTGGTATATATTTACCTATGTTTATAGCAGCACAATTTCTGATAGCCAACTCTCAGGAAACAACCAAGATGCCCGTCACCTGAGGAACAGATGAAAAAGGTATGGTACTTTTATACAATGGAGTATTACTCAGCTATAAAGAATGATAAATTCGAACCTTTTATATTTAAGTAGATACAACTTGAAGATATACTCATAGTTGAATAAACCAAACCCACTTATGTAAATATTGCATAATCTCTCTAGTATAAGAACTCAAAAGAATAAGTAAAAAGAGAAAGGTATAATACATTTAAAAGGAAAGTGAGAACTTGAGGACTGAACAATGAAGACAGAGCAAGGAGAAAAGCTAGGAAACATGACTGGGACAAAGCCATACATTTATATGCACAAAATGGTTAAGGCAATGATCCTGAGAATCCTCAGCAGGCTTCTGAAACTAGCAGTTAATTGGTAAGATTCTCACCCTGACTAACTATATATACTGATACCTGTGAACTAAGCAACTGTACTGAATGTCAATAGGTATTGGGCTCATGCTTAGAATTCCTTTCATTCTGGTCTTCTAAATACATGCTGCTTGTCATGACATACCAATTACTGTCTTACTGTCTCTCAAGTGAATGTTGTTTAAAAACTGGATAATAAATGAAAACAAGAGACAAGACAAAAATGTCACAGGACTATCCTGTATATGATTTGATTTCTAAATTTCTGTGTCTAAATACGTAATTATTTATTCCTATTTCTAAATTTTTTTAATTTTTTTCTTCATATTCCATAGGGACTTAAAGTTTAACATATCAACACTTGGTAGAAAATACCTGTGCCATGCTATGTCTAAGAAGCTTGACATTCAAACAGATAGTGAGGTTAAGGTCAACTGATTATGTTATAGGGTAATAATATCATTAAGCTTCTCTTCTGGAGGGTTAATAACCTAAATTTGCAGACCAAAAATTAGAGAAAAAGAAAGGCTGCAAGGATAGCCAACATTTTGGCCTTAGCCTTTCAAGGTCAGTTAGGACTCAGGACATAGAAGAACTTGTACTGTAACACCCTGTAGCTCAGTAGTGACCCAAATTTTCTCATCAAGGAGATTATGGGGCTAAAGAGGAAAGTGATCAATGATAAAGAGTGTATCTAAGAAGAGTCACATGGAGATAAAACATTCTCTCAGGATTTCACAGAGAGCAAATTGGTCAAGCAATGGCTGTGACTCATCCACATGGCTGACACTGACAAAGGATCTACAAATGGCAGTACAGGGTTTTAGGGTAAATCCTGAGGGGATTTGACTGACCTTATCAGATACAAAAGTTACATTTCTTGTTATAGTATTCTTGCTTTATCTTGGTCTTAACCATCCAGCAGAAAAGTATAAAAACAAAGTATTAAAAAGTAAAGCCGGGGCTGGGGAGATGGCTCAGTGGAATAAGCGCTTCCCTGGCAAGCGTAAGGGCCTGAGTTCAATCCCCGGTTCTGCCAAAAGAAAAGTAAAGCCATATTAATACACTGAACTGTAAAAGGCTCAAGTCAACAACTTCTGACATTGCTAGTTCTACATATAACCCACTACTATTATGGACTACTGGACTATATTAGAATGTTTTGCTAAATTCACACACCTTTAATATTTAAATGACAATGAATTACCCTTCTCTGACAAAACTAAACAAAAAAATGGGATATAAATGAACAACCATTTTGTATCTCTATATTCAAAATAGTTAGGATAGATATACAGCTACATTCTCTTAATTCAATGAATAAAAAGATTTGTTCTAATAGTGTTTGTGGACAGAATATCATGGCTGCATCTTATACAATGAATAACCACTAAGACAACAATTTGCATTGTGCTAATTATTGAAAGTTTCCTAATAGGTTTTGAAACTGTCTTATTGTTATTTGTTTCTCACTAAAATTATTTAAATAAAAAAATTCTCTCAAAAAGAAAAAATACAAAAAGAAAAATAAAACACAATAGCACCAATAGATTTGATTATCAGTTTCAGGGAAAAAAATGTATTGTAAGGATTAAACAATACTACAAGGATGCAAAATCCAAAATTCATGAAACTTTACAAGATAAAAGCCTTGGTTTCTTCAAGGCTTCAATAAACTGCAAAGATTACAAAACAGAAAATCTTAAGATTAAAAGATATTTAACACACATGTGATAACAAAATATATATGAGAACTTTGCTTGGATGTTTAAACAGATTGAGATTAAAAATTATTCTACCAACACTTGGAAAAATTCAAATGCTAGCTGGATATTTGTTTATATTTAAAAATTATTACCAATTTTAATTGTGAGAATTGTACTGTGGGTATAAGTTTAAGCAGAGTGTTATTTTTGCAGACATAAGCTAAATTAGTCAGGCCGAAAATGATACGATGACTGAGATTCTCCCTAAGATAGTCAGAAGGCTAGAGAGATGAACTGACGTAGAAGTGGGTGGAGAAACCAGGAAACAAACGCAGAGCAACCCTGGGTTTGATGATTTACCAGGGATTGAACTCAGAACCTTTGCCTGCCAGATGCACACTTCTGCCCCTAACCCTGGGCATGCTGATTGTTACCAATGGATAAAGGCTAGGGGGCATCAATTGTATAGCTCTTCTCTAAATGGTGTTTAAATAGCAAGCACCTGTTTAAGTATTTTTTTATTCATAACTACATAATATTTTACCTTGCATTCTGTTGAAAAATATTTTAAAATACTCTACATTTTGGTAATTTTTCATATCATGAAGAAAACACAAAATAATATGTATTTAGGGAGCGTGTGTGTGTGTGTGTGTGTGTGTGTGTGTGTGTGTGTGGTGCACTTTCACACACACTCAAATCTATGCTCCTGACATATGGTTTAGATTCAACTACCATGAGGAGCCCCAGTCTGCATGTTGCAGCATCGAGCAGAGCAGCAGGGGTAGCAGTGCGCTCACTGAAGCAGCACTTGTAGTGTAGGCCCGCATGGTCTCCAGCTGCGCGGGCTCACAGCGTAATGGTCCAGGCCTTGCAGACACTCTGTGTGCCTGTGTAATGTCCCCTTTCAGATTCCTTTGCTTCTTAGTCAGCGTGAATCCTGTTATTTGCAGCTACTAAAGTATGAATCACATGGTGCCCCCAAGAGATACAACTGCTGTGAAAATTCAGAAGAGCTGGGGTCAGACTTCTCCTTGAGAAAGTGAATTCTTCAACTGATTTTTGAAAGGGTGAGTAAAATTTGGAAGAGATATTGCGGTAACAAGTGAGAATTCTTGGGTAGGGTATAATATAAATGAAAGCAGGGAAGCAGAAGGTAGAGAGCATGGATATAAAGAGAATTCAGCTTGATAACAGCATAAGCAGGATGAAGATGAGAAAAGAAAGTACTATATGGGAAATGTTGGTGACAGATCACGACAGTCTACACCAATACAAGTCTATTTAAAATGCTATCTCTGAGCCAGGGATATAGCTCAGTGGCCTAAGTGCCTGCCTGGCAAACACAAGGTCCCAAGTTCAATCCCTGGTACCAAAATTAATAAATATAAAATAAAATAATAGTTCTACTGAGCACTTATTACCATGCTATTTATTTATGGACTCATTTATTTTGGAATTTAGTACAGGGTGTATAGGGTTTCACTGTGTAGATTGGACTCGTAGTGATCCACCTGTTTACAGCCTCCCACGTGCTGGAATTACAGGAGCACACCACCACACCCAATCTCAACCAGAGACTCAAGGTCCTGGAGGGTGGAGCTGGCATGGCAGGCTCAAGGCTCAAACTCCCAGCCCCTGTGTCTGACTAAGCAGGCACTTTAATCCACTGAGCTATCTGCCTAGCCCAATATGCTCTTTATGTGATTGTGATTGATCTCTTACTGTATTCATAATAATTCTATGAATGGTTATTTCTTTTTTTCTTTGCATTGTTGTTTTTGCTGCAAAACTAAGGATTTAAAATTAAGTAGCCTGGCCCAATTTCTTACACTGCTGCTAAGAAAATCAAGACTTGAGTTGGGCAAGCTCAACAGCTCCATGCTGACTTTCCCTTTGTATAATGCTTCATTATTTTAGAACTCAGTTTAGGGACAGGGAGAGTCACAAAGATCTTTCAGTAATCAAATCATCTATGCTTCAGGAATTCTCAGTGAGAGCAAGATATAAAGTAGATTCCTTGAGCAAATATTACTTTTATATTCTGAGCCACTGCCCAGTATCAATTTCTAGAAATTATGCTGCATATCAATTATACTTGCCATAAAGAAATATAAGATGGAGAGAAATAAGTAACACATCTGTGGAATTTTATTGCATATTTTTAATAAACCTTTGATAAGTATATGTTTTCTTATACATGTCATCAAAACAAAAAATGAGATACGAGTTATTTGAAGGTCATTTAGTTTCAATTAAAGAGGTACCCTTGACACTGTAATTATAGCCATTAGATAATTATTTTTCTTCAGCTGCTGGTCATCAGTTCTACATTCAATTGCTCAAAGTATTTTCATGGTGTTTTCATTTCTAACCTCATTCCAATCCCTCTGGTCGCTACTTGAGCTCAGGTCTGTGTGGACATTAGGGTACGCTCTTACTCCATCACTACGCAGGCCTACTGCTCGCTGCACTTGTGCTTCCTGTGATCATCTGCTGAGCCAGCGCTTCCAGTCCTGGAGGACGTAGAGCTGTCCTTTCATTATGGAAGGCTGGCCATGAAGAGCTGACTCTTTCTTCATTTTCACAAGGGTCACACTTGTGTAGTCATGTCTTCCAAATCATGCTTGGCCTTTTCTTGGCCCATGGTCCCTCTCAGCTCTTTTTCCTTTAAAAAAATTTAATCTTGTATTTAATCTTGTATTACTTGGTACAGAGTCTCACTACATATCTCAGACTTGTAGTGATCCTCCTGTTTTCAGCTCCCCAACGCTGCTGGGATTACAGGTGTGCACCATCACACCTTGTTTCAGCAGCCAGTGCGGTAGGTAGTACTAGGATTGAACGGGTCCTTGCACTTGTCAGGCAGGTGCTCAGACCATGAGGCTATTTATCCAGGCCATCTTTTTCCCTCCTGTAGTCCATTCCCTGCTGAATTTTTTGACTACTTAAACTGCCTAGAAAGTGGCAAGAATGATGTATCTGCACCAAGGGGAAGATTTTGAAGGAGTTCAAGGGCAATGTGTTGCTTGCTGTATTACATTTTTAATTACACATTCACTGTGTGTTTTGATCACACCTCAGACACTACACATGGCTCAATCTCTCAAAACTCACAGGAGTTGAAAAGGAGTTCTCTCATGGGATGCTGTCCCAGACAAAATAAAGATCAGATCTCAGAGTAATTCCATGTCAGCCACACAGAACTACCCTCCATTCAGTAAATGACAGGAACTGTATTGTTTAGTAGTGCTGCTATAGCAAAGCACCAAAACTTGAGTGGCTTAAACAATAGAAATCTGTTCTCTCACAGTTCTCCAGGATGGAAGTTCAAGTTCTACTAAGTAGGGTCAGATTCCTCACTTCTTACTGCCATCAGGTTTTCTTTGACATATAGAAGCAGCTCCTTGATCTCTACCTTCACCGTCACTTGGTGTTCTCCTTAAATGTGTCACTGAGTCCAAATTTTCCATTTTTATGAAGATACCAGTCATATTGAATTAGGAGCCCACTCTACTCTGCTGTGACCTCATCTTAACTAATTATATCTGTAATGGTCCTACTTCCAAATAAGTTTACATTCAGTGGTATAGTAGATTCTGGCTCAGCATAGGAATTATTTAAGGAACAATCAGTTACTAAGTACCATCCCTATTTTATTAACTCCTTATGAAGCATAGCCTTGCGAACATCTTCTACCTTACCCTTAATCAATCTTTCAAATTAATAAGGGAAATGATCATATAAGTAAAGGAATCTGAAGGTCAGAAATTACCTTGTAGCTGGAGGAAATATCAAAAAGTCCTGTGGTCCCTCTTCAAGCCTTATACATCAAGAACACCAATGGTATAACAAAATGATTCACAAACTCTACAGAAGATGTCTGAATTCCCCTTTCTGGAATTCATTAACCAGGGATCTGTAAGAAAAAAATTTAATAGTATTGTGGATCATTTTTCTAGCACCTACTTTATGGAGTTTTTTGCATATTAAACATGTTAATACCCCATCGACAACACTTTAGAATAATGGCTGGCCCTTACTAAGCACAAGCATTACCTATTATATGAAGTGTATAGTTAAACTGTGAACTAATTTTTATGGTGCCAAGTGTTAGCAATGTGTTTCTCAGTTGGATTGAAGTGTATAGTAGAAATGCTGGGCATAAATTCTAGCCAGTGTGTATCCTAAAAGCTGGAAACATTTACCTCTTCTCCGATAGACCAAGCCAGAAGAAAGATGTTCACCAATCATTCTGACATTGTCAGGTTCGGTGAAGGGATCATTCCTGCTAAACATGAGAGAAGCACCAGCAGTGTGCCATGCACTCATCTTCCCAGCCAGATCCCTGCATGTGTTGGCTAGTAGCCACCTGTTTCTGCCAGACAGAGGACGGTGAGGCCCACCATCTGCTAGGACTTTCTCAGTTATAACCTTTGGTTCAAGGGATGGGAAGCATCATATTGTATTGTGCCAAAAAATTTGTGTACAGATTTCCAGATGGTAGCAATAACCGAAGGGACAAGAACCTGAAAAACACTCTATAACCAAGGCTGAATGAAACCAAAAAGCCCTCAGTCACTCTAAAGTAGACCTGAAAATGGTCATCAAGGTTAGCCTCTTGGTAAGTATTTATTCTTGTAATTTTAAAACAGGAAGTAATTTTAGAAAACTCTAATAAATGGTCATGAATTATAAATTCCACAATTATGGGAAGGAAAGGAGAGGAATGACTACTCCTAGAAGGAGGTAGACAAATGAAATACAACCAACTTTAGGAAGATTCTGTGGAAGAAGCAAGATTTAAACTGGTCTTGGGCTGAAGCTCCAGTGGTGCAATCGGTTAGGGCGCGGTACTTATATAAACTGGTCTTGAATAAGAAACAATGATTGTAATGTTTCATCTGTCCTAGAAATAGTAGGAAGAGACCCATTTCCAACATCTCACTTTAGCAGCAATGACTGTCAGTAAACAAAATAGAATCAACAAGTAAGTTAGAAAAGCAGCTGCCATAATAGCTTGAAAACAAATTCAGTCATTTGGTTACCAACCCCACTACCACCTTCCAGAGCACTCTGGAGGCAAGGGAAGAGCCCGGAGAAGGGCCCAGGTACCTGTTTATTTATGTGATTGGCCTCAGACACAGGATTAAAATCTGCATGGTTCAGGCTAAAAAATAAAACTTGTGTTACACAAAAATTAACACATACAATATTTGTAAGAGACAAAATATCACACATTTGAATATTTTCATAATATAAAGTGTCATTTTTTAGTCCTAACAATGAAGACTTTAATTCTGTCTAGGAGATGAATGTGTAGGGGCTACTCAGTCAATGATTTTCATGTGTTTCTCATTTCCCACTGTGATTAAATGTGATGACACTATCTTCTCTTCTCTTTAATTGTCGACCTATAGAACTTGCAGGGTCAAATATTAGTAGCACCACTCCAAAGAAGGTACTAACTTTCTTTGACTTGCAGGGGTAGCAAATATCTAATTGTGGAATTACTCCCTGTGCCCACATGTAGTGAGGGATGATTTGAATGAATTCTCAGTTTCAGTCACGCTCCTGGTAGTGGGTTGGACACTGCTAAAATGCAAGTGATGGTATTATGTGGCATTAATTTCCTGCTGCTTGATTACAAGCTAGCTGGAAAAGTAGTACATGCATTTTGTAGTACACACAAGATTGCCTACAATTGGATGTCAAAAGGAATGCTAGAAGACACGATCAAGCAGTGACTGTGAAAATAACACACCTCGTCACAGGAAGTGCATGAAGACTAGAATTTGAAAAGTTGGAATTATTTATAGTAAAAGGAAAAAAATTCACATGCACTCAGGTTAGAGCTGAGAAAGGAGGTTAAGTCAGGAGAACTCTGTCTCTACAAAGTAGGATAGAGTGACAGAGGGGCCAATGATAAGGGTGGGATCCTACTGCTGGAGCAGAAATCTGAGTCTCTTCCTGTAAGGAACAAAGAGCTACTGATGTCATCTAAGGTGAAGCACAATATGAGATACGGAGGATTAGATTTGCTTTGGCTTGGATTGGAGCAATTTTACCTCTTTGTAAGAACTGAGCGTAATTGTCAACTGGAGTGGCTTGGGAATCTAGAATAGTAGTAAATCACACCTCTGGGTGTGACTGGGTGGGTCATGGAGGTGTGACATCAGTGCCTTCTTCTCTGGCACAGTTCCCCTGCTATTCTTTCCAGGTGCTTTGAGCAAAGCACCTTTGCTCCACCACACCCTGCTGATATGAATCCCCCCAAAAATCACAGCTTCAGTGAAGTTGTAGATGTCTCAGTGACTGGAAAACTGCCGAATATAAAGGAGAGAGGTTTCTTTTGGCTCACAGTGCCAGAAGCTTTATTCCATGGCTGGAAACCTCACATGCAGGTATTGAAAGATGGGAGGGTCTGGTGTGAGAAAAGCTCCTCCCACCACAGCATCAAAAAGCAGAGTGAGAAAGAAGGACCTAAGCAGGAGCTAGACCTGTCCGGACCATACCTCGCCACAGCCCACTTCCCCATAGGTCCCATCTCTAGATATCACGTCACTATGATCCACTTGCCACCCAAAGAAATGAGGCTTTGGAGACCCTCAGATCTAAGCCATCCCAGTCACAGATGGGCTATTGCAACTTCAAGGACAGGGTCACTCTCTGCTCTCAGGCAAACTGACTTGTGGCTTTCCTGAAAGCTTAATGCTACACAAAATAACAATATTCTGAAAGCTGAATTACTCAGGCTTAGAGTTGGCTGAAGATTGAAACACCTCCACAGAGGGTAAGAGAGTAGCATCAGGCCCCTATTGTAAATGGATTCTGTAGCTGAAATAGTGCAAGAGTAGCTGAACTCATGCCAACTTGTAACCACTCCTTTACTCATTCAGAAGAATAATTGATATCATCTTTATGCTAACTGATAAATTCTGATATATGCTTTTGTTACAATTTTTATAATGAAAAGTAACTACCTCTGATGCTTATTGATTCTTCTTAGGGTATTTCCAATATAATATAGTTAACATTCTAGGATATAGATTATGTTTTTTAAGTGCACATAAATAGATTGCTTATACTGAAATGTCCTTAAGGCAAATCATATACAAAATATTGAGGTCATGGTTCTATACATTCTTTGCCAATAATTGTTAACCTATAAAAAATTATTAAGCCATAACTAGGATATTTAAATATTTACTTTAAAGATGAGAAAAGAGATGCACAGAAATTCACTTACACTACTTTTGTGACCTTGCACAACTGTTACCCATCCTACTAAGCCTCAGGTTTTCATTTACACAGTACGGTCATTATAATTAATATATATCATAATAGATACAAAATTCTTTCCTCAATTCAAAGCATTCAGGATGGATTCAATCAATCATAGTTTTATTATCCAAGTTAAATACAAATGAATTAAAGAATTTTTAATCTCTTGATTTAGTATCTGATATTACAGCCTCTAGGCAGTAATACAATTTTACTGCTAAAAAAGTTTAGCAATAATCCAACCAATTCCTTCAAGACACTGGAGCTTAATATTTTTGGCATAAAAACCTTACAGCTGAATCCTGATGAGGGCCTAATATCAGTAAAACAAACAGCCATCTATTCATAAATTCAATCCTCTTCACATTTGAATTAGCATAATCATAATCAACATGCCACATTTCAGTAATCCATTCCAGCAACTGATGTTTCTTAATTGTGTGAAGTTTTTCAGGTCTCCCTGAGATTTTTTCCACGACCATTCTTTTACATCATAGCAAGAGACAAGTGACCTCATTCAAGACAGCTGCCCAGTGAGTCCATCTCTGGCTTTCCCCTATCATTTTCAGGACTGGTCCAAGCAAGCGCCATTTTAATCCCATGCTGATCAACCAGTTGGAAAGAACCAATGTGCTTCTATCTCTGGAAACTGTAAGAGATGTAATGAAATAGAGCTACTGAAATAGTGACAAAGCCCAAGCTTAAAGATTCACTTTCAACTCATAGTCCATTGCTCAATTTTTAAGGAACATATGCAATAATCCTAGGAGACATCATTCTTAAAGCATTCAAATGAATTTATAGTCCTTCATAATTTCTGATATAAACAATGCATTAAAAGAATATTCAGAGGCTGGGGAGATCGATCAATAGAATAAGCACTTCCCTGGCAAGTGGAAGGGCCTGGTTGAATCCCCAGTCCTACAAATAAAAAAAAAGAATATTCAATCATCAAAGTTTTTTTTTTTCTGTTTCTAAAACTCTAACATCTAAACTCCCTTTCTAGAGAGCATGTGTGGAGGTTGCAGCAGGGGAGCGTGGCTACTCATATACTCTTGACCAAAGAGCAGTCCTCCTTCATGGGGGGTGATCACACTTCAAGCAGTTTCGTGCTGGATGCAGTTGGAGTTCTGAGAGAGGAGAGAGACACCCACCTACCCAGCCTAGCCAGCCAGATCAGCAAAATCAACCCTGGCAATCAAGGGGGTAACAGGTGTTGCGGTCAGATCACCCTGACATCCCAAATTCTTTGTCTGAAGTCTTATATTTTATCATATATTAAAGCCTTCCAAATAATATTTTCCTCTAAATAATTCACATTACATGGCAGCCTATTACATGTTTGACAGATCTGGTCATTGAAAAGTTCTTAGCTATATTCAAGAGAAATATGCCTTTCTGAAACTTCCAGGTGCTGACCAGAAAATCAATCCTAAAACCACAATGTTTCAAATTTGGGCAAGAATCTCAAGATTATATTTTTATCTGGAACTTCTCCAAGAGAAATAAAATTTCTCCTGAATCAGATGTCTTTTCCAAATTAGAACTCAAATTAGTTAGCTTTTGTTGCATGCATAAGAAATTATTCACCAACTAACATTTATTATTTCCCATAATTGTAGGTATCAGCAAGAAGATTCTTAGTCTGGGGCCAGCTCCACTGTGGCTAGGTGGCCTAGAACCACAGAGTTCACACATTTGGGTTATGTATACCCCCACGTAATCCATGTCCTTCTGAATGATCTGAGATACCTTTGCTTGGAAATAGAACTGTTGGAAGGTACTTACAGAAGGCTGTACTGGACTATGAGCAATCCCAGAAATTAAAAGAAAGGCACAGAACAGATTCTTCTGCAGACACTTTGAAAAGAACATCATCTAGCCAAAATCTTCATTGAGAACATTTTTTAGAACTATGGGAGTACAAATTCCTGCTTCTCTAGGCCAGCCAGTTTGTGATAGCTTTTTATGTCAGCCTGAGGAAATAATATGTGGTCAAGTGGTGACCCCAGGTATGGGATGCCACTGGATGGGAGAACTGAAAGGCCGTATCAGAGAACAGCAAGCATCTGGGATGAGAAGTGCTGTGCTCTCCACCTACGGTGTGCAACGCTTCGACACAATTTCCCTGTATCATCTACACCAGCATAGCTCTGCCCAGGGTTTCAGAGCCCCTTGCACTTAGCCTACTCCTAGTACTGCAATTCTTCAGTGTTTGCTTTTAAAGGCAGAGCAGCAGTTTATTGCATGGTACAGTTGTTTTCTCTCTGATAGTGCTATTCAGTTTTGTATTGTTCAAGTTGCCTTTGGCTGCAAATAATATCTGAAGCTGGTTAGCTTATAAGGGAAAGAGGCTCATGTTCAAGATCAAGAGACTACATTCTATGATCGCCTTCTACGGCAGAGCCCCACGACAGCACAAGGTATGTCATGGTAAGAGAAAAGGCATGTTCATGCATGTATCTTTCTTGGTCTGTCTCCCTCTTCCTCTAAAGCCATCACTATTCAATAATGGGGTGTTAGAAAATACAGAAAGAACACAGGAGAAAATATTAATCATTCATACTTAGAGAAATCTAATGCTAAAATCTCATATCGTCTCCTATTTCATACACTTTATAGTAAAGACATAGTAATGTATAGCATGTACTTTTTTAATGTCTTTGGTACAGGGTCTCACCATGCAGCTCAGACTTGTAGTGATCTTCCTATTTTCACCTCTCCAGCATGGGGATTCCAGGTGTGCGCCACATGCCTGGTCTCAGTGGCTGGTTCAGTGCACCAGTGGGTGGGACCAGCTCAGCATGTGGCGCCGGGGATCTAACCTGGTCCTTGCCCTTGCCTAAGCAGGCACCTAGTCTGCGGAGCTATCTCACCAGCCAGCATGTACAATTTTTAATTTGATTCTTTCTGTTAATATTTGAAGCCTTGCCCTTGAAATGTAAAATTGTACAGTCATATTTCTTATGCTGCATACTTTCTAAATTTGTGGCTATTCCATGATTGTATCAAAGTGTAGTCTCACTGTCCCTAGTGTTGAATGCTTTGCTTCTGTCTGCTATTTATAAACAATTCTACAAGAACCAGCTTTGTACATAAATGACTTCTAAGCCTATCAATGCTGTTTTATTCAGGGTATTGTTCAGGGAATACTAGCAAGAAAATGTGCATATTCAATACAGATGCAAATTTTTTATAAAAAATTTAAATTCATAATTGGCTGAACCTGTAAGATCTTTATGACTATTTTCTCCACATAATTAGTTGAACCTGTGGGCACGGAATAGTTATGTATCACCAAATCTTGAAAGCACTAACTTTACTACATTGAACCCTTTGTAAACTTGATATCAAAAAAATAACACTTTTTAAATTAATTTTTATGTTTCAGTTAGATTAGATACTATTCACTTTCAATTTATATATCCTCTACTGTAAACTTTCTACTCATATCTTTGGAGGATATTGTGTGAATGACAAGAGGAATAGTTTAGTATAGGATTAATTTCTGCCTCTTATGCTGCTGGCAACAACCCTCAGGTGGGCCTCGCACACCCAGCATTATGCTAGTTCAGTTCAGCTGGGTGGAACAAGCTGACCATCAGTCAACAATCCACCACAATCCTTGCTAGAGCAAGATGGCCCTGTATCTCTTTGTGATAAAAATCGGCTTCTCGAAACCTCGCTGTCTACTTAGACTTATACTCATGTAGAAAAATGTTTTTCTTTGTCTAGAACCCTTTTTGAAACAGTAAAAATTTGTGTAACAGCCTCCTCCAGAAGACTTCTGTCTCCAGAAGACTAAGACAGAAACTATGGTTTCAACTAACAGGGAAACTAAAAACAAGTAAAAAAAAAATATAAATAAAGGTGCTATTGTCTGAAATTTGAACAAAGAGTAAAATGATAGGTTTGATCAAAGTGGACCAACACAGCTGGGCTCTGATTGGCATCCATGTGATCTAGGCAGCTGTCATCTTAGGCTTTCCAGATAGTCCCTATAACTCCTAATACGGTGTCCTCAAATAAATAAAATGTGCTATGGGATATTTTGTCTATTTTATCAGGAAGAGTATTTCCCAAAAACCCACACGAGAATTTCCCTTGCATTGAATTGGCCAGAAACCTCACCCTAAACCATAGAAAGGGAACTAGAATTGCTATAATGAATGACTTGAGACAGGGCTGGATTTGCTGTCTCACTACCTTAGTCAGCTTTCTGTCATCATTATGAAGGACATAAAAGAATCGACAAGTGGGAGAAACCAACTGCAGTGGTGCTTTACTTTGGCTCCTAGTTTCAAAATATCATCCTATGGTGCTCAGCCCTGTTTCTTTGGGCCTATGCGGGGTCATGGGGGAGCATGTGGCAAAGGAGGCCTTCTTACCCTACGAGTGCCAGGAGGCACAATGAGAAAGAGAAGAAAGAGCAGAGTCCCTTTATCTCCTTCAAGGACACCACTCATGGTGTCACTTCTTTCCACCAGGCTACACCTCCTAAAAGCGTGACCATCCTCCAAGAATCACCACTGGCTATTGACCAAACCTTTAGTTTATAGGCTGTTCAAGGACACATATTAAAACCTTAGCAGTCACATACAGACAAAATCCAAGTTCTGTAGACAAGAAAAATAAAGGCATGCCTGTATGTGTTAGCTAACACATATCTTATCAATTTACATTCCCCAGAATCTAGTAAAGTACTCATACATAGTATGTACAAAGCAAATATTTGTAACCTAAGTTAGAAAATGAAAGTCAATATTTGGAATACCTTTGTTAAATATCACCAGTGAACTCTTTCTACCAAGATTATTCAAGAATTATGAAATATTATCTCCTTTTGTAGAACACTAAAAGATAACCCTCAGTTAAATAAATTCACAGCTGTTTCCTTGAATTAAGAAATATCCAGAATTGTCAAAATTAAATAAGCAGTTGTACCCCTGGCCTACCATCACAACCCCACCCTGGGTCATGCTGAGACTGCCATGGAGACTGGGTGTGGTGGTGTGTGCCTGTAATCCCAGTTCTTGGGAGGCTATAAACAGGCAGATCACTATGAGTCTGATCTACTAGTGAGACCCTGAACACCCTGAGACCTTCCCTAAAATACAAAAAAAAAAAAAAAAAAGTTGTACTAAACTGACAAATTGGGACAGAATAATTTAGTGGGACAGAATAATTTTGTTTTTTTGTTTGCTTTTTTCTTTTATTTGGTACAGGCTCTCATGACACAGCTCAGACTCATAGTAACCCTCCTGTTTCAGCATCAAGTACTGGGATTATAGGCTTGTGCCTTCATACTCGGTCTCAATGGTCAGCTCAGCACACCCCGGGGCAGGATGTGGCATGTGGTGCTGCGGATAGAACCCTGGTCCTTGTGCTTGCCTAAGCAGGCACTTAGTCTGCTGGCCTATCTTTCCAGCCTTAGATTAATTTAAACAAAACATTTCTAAGGAAAACACTGACAACAGTATCACCCTGCCTTTCCATTTAAACTAACATCAACATCTGTGCTGCTTTTCCATTTTCAAGTACTTGAGTTACCTAAGTTTTAATAATTACCAAAGAATTATTAGGCTTCCTGTCTTCTGGGCTAGTTTCCCTCTCTACCCTCCCATGAAACTGACATCATGGTTGTAATCTGCCATGTGTCAGAGAATGTAGCCTATCAACTGGCACAATTAAAAGGAAAGAGAGAACTTGAGGATTAGACAACGAACAGAGGGCAAGGATAAAAGCTAGGAAACATGACAGAGGCAAAGCCATACATTTATACACACAAGATGGGTAAGGCAGTGATCCTGAGAAACATCAGCAGGTTTTTGAAACTAGCAGTTAATTGGTAGGATTCTCACCCTAACTATATATGCTGATACCTGTGAACCAAGTAACTGCACTGAAGATAGCAATGTGTAATAGTGGGATCATGCTTGGAATGCCTGTCATTCTGGTCTTCTAAATACGTACTGCTTGTCATGACATACAAATTATTGCCATACTGTCTTTCAAGTAAATGTTTTTTAAAAAGGGTAATAAATGAAAAAAAGAGACAAGAAAAAATATAAACTGGCCCTCCTGCCTCCTCTTTGAGTGCAGAGGCAGGTCAGCATGGGATGACTTTCTACAGAGATCCCTGCAATTCCAGTAATGGGTAATCGGTATTTGGAAAGTACTTGCCCAAGACCCGTTTGACAGTATGTGCCACATAGCTTCTGCCAGTCTCTTTCACAATGTCTTTCTTCCAGCTATTAAGTAACTATCTCTCAACTTCAAACCCACATATTTGTAAATGCCCTCTTTTGCCACGCAGCAGGTGACTTCAGAGAGACGCTAAAGTGCTATGAGCCCCACTCAGTGATGTCTCTTCTTTGCAGAGAGTAGCAGCAACTAAATTCAAATGGTAGGATTTTATGTAAACAAAAACAAAATTTTATAATAGAATAACAATAGCTAATACACTATGCATCATTATCTTCACTGTAGTTACTCAATGTACAAGATCATCTCATCAAGCTCCAACCCATCCTCAAGGAGCCCCACTCGGCCAAGCACCCCACTCTCTCCCGAATCTGCTTTAGTCTGTGCAGAAGACTATTAAAAAAATCACAGACTGGGTGTTTTCTAAACAACAGAACTTTGTTTCTCATAGCTCTGGAGACTGGGTAGTCCAAGATCAAGGCTCTGGTGGATCTGGTGTCCACTGAGAGTGAACTGTCACATTTACAGATGACTCTCACCACTGTTCAAAGGGTCAAGGGAGCTTCTGAATCTCTTCTGTAGGGAAACCAGTCCTAGTTGTGAAGGCTCTGTCGTCATGGCTTCATCATCTCCCCACCTCGGGGCACTTCCACATTGGGGATTAGATTTCCTCACAGGAGCGTGGGGAACTCAAAGAATCAGCCTGAAGTGAGCACCTTCCACTGAGCTGAGATGCCAGAACCAGTTAAGCAGGACCTTCATCAAAGGGACAAGTTGTGGGGCTTGCAGGATAGCTCAGTAGACTAAAGCACCTGCTTATGCAAGCTTAGGCAAGCACAAGAACCACGGTTTGATCCCCAGCACCACAGCCTGGGCTAGCCCCACTCCCAGATGGGTGGAGCTGGCCAGAGTCCCAGCATAGTGGCATATGCCTGTAATCTCAGCACTGGAGAGTCTGAAAGCAGAGGGATCACCATGAGTTTGAGCTGCATGGTGAGACCCTGAAACAACCAAATACATAAAAAAAAAAAAAAAAAAAAGTACAAGTTGTAAACCTTCAGGGTATATCTTCCAGGACCACTCCCCTTCTTTCAGCCCACCCACTACCTGCAATTGCCATCTCGAAAATACTTTAGAGCACTCTACTGATCCCTTCTGACCTAGTTAACTTCATGACTTTTTTTTTTTCTGTATTTTAGGGAAGGGTCTACAGGGTGTTCTGGGTCTCACTACTAGACTGGACTCATAGTGATTCTTCTGTTTACAGCCTCCCAGGAGCTGGGATTACAGGCCTGCACCACCACGCCCAGTCTCAATTGCTATCTCATGGGGGGGCAGGCACGCCAGGCCCAGGGATCGAACCCCCAGCCCCTCCACCTATTTGCAGGTGCTTTAATCCATTGAGCTATTTGGCTGGCCCTTCAGGACAGTTTTTATTAAAGTCTTTCTGTTAAAATCATTTTTTCTTGTGTAATTTACATGTTCTCTACTGATCTGCAGCATGAAGTATATACACCAGATAAACTAATACACTGACACTTTATACTAGGCAAGTGTTGGTTAATATTAAATGTTATTTTGCAGAGAATTTTGGAGATTAGCAGTGCTTCTGTAAGGGGTAGGAAGAGACTAATGGTCGCTATTAATGTTTTCTCTATAGCCTTTTTCATTTTATGTATTTTGTGCAGGGTCTCACTCTACAGCTCAGATGTGTAGTGGTCCTCCTGATTTCAGCCTCTTAGCAGTGGGCTCACAGGAGTGTGCCACTGTGCCTGGTCTCGGTGGCTGGCTCAGCATACCTAGGGACAGGGAGGAGCATGTGATACCAGGAATCAAATCTCAGTACTCACACTTGTCTAAGCAGGCTCTTAGTCGACTGAGCTATCTCATTGACCCTTATATGTAGCCAAATTTGCATTAGAAAAAAAAAACTTATGTTTTCCTGGACCTTTTTCTTCTCTTTTCTTTTTTCTTTGAACTAGTAATCAAAGTCAGGACCTCGTGCTTGCCAGGCTGGCATCATGTTACCGAGCCGTACACCCAGTGTCCTGAATCTTTTTCTGGAAAGATAATTTTGCTATTGCCAATCACTACTTAAATGTGTCCCTTGGGCTGTCCCCCTTTCCCATCTCATATGCATTTTATCAGCACTCTGTCTGATAAAATTCCCACAAAATTCCAGCAATCACATTTTTCTCCTCTTGCTTAGTTCCACTAAGAGTTCAGCACCATGGAAACCAAAATATATAGAGGTTACCCAACTGGCTCATTTTGCTTTCCTCCAAGATCCACTCCCAGGCCATCAGATTCTTTGCCTCTCTACACTAAGCTGATGCTCTGATTGATTCTAATGTGGGGGTCTCGCAATTTCTAGAGAACAAATGCAATCATAGGCTTCCTTTCTTTAATTGCATTGGTTCAAAACACCCAGGAATGGCCTGTGAGCACTACCAACTCTGAAAATGAAACGCTTCCAAGAAAACTTCATTCAGCAACAGCATCATAATGAACTTTCACAATAGACCTACACAATTTGGGTTGAGCCAGCTAGCTTCCTAAGGAGTTCACAACACTTTCAAGACACAATGCTAGTTCTTAAGGACAATCACACAGAGGATTTGACAAAACAAATCATTCAGCAAAGTAGTAACAGAAGACAAGTTCAGTGACCAAGACTTCTGAGTATTGTAGTGCTCTGAGAACAACACAGATGAAGCAAGGCTTACAGCTACCCATTCACTCATGCCTAGGGCTTCGGTAAGCAGAGTGCCAGCCAGGGTTGTTCAGCTTGCATCACATCAGAGTAGAAGCAAAATATTTTAAATTTTGTCTTAGTCTTTCTTTAAAATGACAAAAAAGAAAATTTAGGCTGAAATCTAGCACTTTCAGGAAGAAGTCTAAAAATCTATTATGTAGTTTTGCAGGGGATGTTGCCCAGTACTTTTAGATATGCCAAATTGCACATTGATTTTGAACTTTCTTCAATATACTTCCAGTGTCTCTAAGCAATGCTAAAGTCATGCTCTCTGCAAAATGTATTTTGTTTTTTCAAAGGAAATCTTAATTTGTTTGCTATATTAATTTTATTGAGAAACAAATAGCAATGAGACAGCTTCAAAACAGATTAATAGGATAGTTTCAATAATTAATACATTGCATATTTTTGTCTTTGTAGTGGTTATTCATAGTATAAGATGCGGACATGATATCCTGTCCAAACACTATCAGTACAAGTCTTTTTTCACATTGAATTAAGAGGAAGTACCTGTATATCTATCCTATTTTGTATATACAGACATAAAATGATGCTTCATTTGTATCCCCTTTTTTGTTTAGTTTTGTCAGAGATGGGAACTGCATCTGATAAAATATTGTAGGTGCATAAATTCAGCAAAATAATCCAATATACTCCAGTAGCCCATAATAGTAGTGGATTATCCATAGGACTACCAATATCAGAAGTTGTTGACTTGAGCCTTTTACAGCTCAGCATATTTAGATGGCTTTACTTTTTATAACTTGTTTTTACACTTTAAAGACCAAGATAAACCTACATAACAAGAAATGTAACTTTTGTATCTGACATAGTCAGTCAAATCCTCTTAGGATTTACCCTGAAAATCCTGTACTGCCATTTGTAGATCCTTTGTCAGTGTCAGCCATGTGGATGAGTCACAGCCATTGCTTGAGCAATTTGCTCTCTGTGAAATCCTGAGAGAATGTTTTCTCTTTATGTGATTCTCCTTGGACACACTGCATCATCGATCACTTTCCTCTGTGGCCCCATAATCTCCTTGATCAGTAAATTTGGGACACAACTGAGTTACAGGATGTTACAGTATAGGTTCTCCTATGTCCTGAGTCCTCACTGACTTTGAAAGGCTGGGGACAAAATGTTGGCTGTACTTGCAGGCCTTCTTTTTGTATAATTTTTGGTATGCAAACTAAAGTTGTTAGTTCTCCAGAAGAGAAGCTCAATGATATTATTACCTTATAAGGTAAGCAGTTGAGCTTAATCTGTGTGAATATTAATCTTAGATATAACATGGAACAGGTATTATCCACAAAGAATTAATATGTTAAACTTTATATCCCTACAGAATGTGAGGAAAAAAATAGAAAAATAAAAACATATTGAAAAATAAGAATAAGCAATTACATATTTTTACACAGAAATTTAGAAATTTAAGCATATATAGCATTGTAGCAGGAATGTTCTATGATATTGTTTTTTCTTGTCTCTTGTTTTTATTTATTACCTTTTTTTTAAACAAACATTTACTTGAAAGACAATATGGCAGTAATTGGTATGATGTGACAAGCAGTATATATTTAGAAGAATAGAATGACAGGCATTCCAACCCTGATCCTAGTATTACACATTGCTATCTTCAGTGCAATTGCTTAGTTCACAGGTGTCAGCATACATAGATAATCAGGGTGAGAATCCTACCAATTAACTGCTAGTTTCAAAACCCTGCTCAAGATTCTCAGGATCATTGCCTCGTGCATATAAATGTATGGCTTTGCCCCTGTCATATTTCCTTGTTTTTCTCCTTGCCCTCTCTTTATTGTTCAATCCTTAAGTTCTTGCTCTCCTTTTAATTGTGTTATACCTTTCCATTTTTATTTCTTTTGAGCTCTTACACTAGGAAGATTGTATGATATTTACACCCATGGGTCTGGTTTATTTCACTTATGAGTATATCTTCAAGTGGCATCCACTTAAATATGAAGGCTTCAAGTTTGTCATTCTTTATAGCTGAATAATACTCCACTGTACAAAAATAATACATCTTTTTCATCCATTCCTCAGGTGATAGGCATCTTGGTTGTTTCCAAGAGTTAGCTATCACAAATTGTGCTGCTATAAATGTACGTGCACACATATCACTATGATATGATGTTTTCAGTTCCTCCGGGAAAATTCCCAGTAGGAGAATAGCTGGTTTGAATGGGATTTCCAGTCCTAGCTTTTTAAGGAGGCTCCATACTGATTTCCAGAATGGTTGCACCAGTCTACATTCCCACCAGCAGTGGATGCAAAATGTATTTTGATTAACATGATACAAAGAGTTCAAAAGCAGAGTGGCCCAAAATAGCAGGTATTCAGTTGTGTGTGTGTGTGTGTGTGTGTGTGTGTGTGTGTGTGTGTGTGTGTGTGTGTGTGCTTATGTATGCCAGTCCTGGCCCTATTTGCCTACAGATCTGACCTTCACTCACCCTGAAGGCTTTTCCCTGAGCTTCCCTTTCAATTCTCTGTCAGTCCCCTGTTTCTAGTTAAATACAAATATGTTTCCATTTTCCATTTTATCTTTTGCTAATATATGATTATTCTGTTAGGAGATAATCCTGGCTTCTGTGACCTCTCCCTACTTAATCCATTTCCAAAGAACCGGATGGTCTTTATGGTGAATGTTGTAGGAGGAAATTGGCTCGGAAAGCCCAGCCTTTTCCTGTTCCTTTTCTCTGGAGGCAACCCATCTTCAGCCACACAGTAGAAGGGTCTGGACTTTCTGGGCTTGCATGCTTTTAAGGCTGTCTGCTATCAGACAAATAAATCTGCTCAACCTTAAATTTTGAGATTAGGAAGCCCTGTTTCTCATAGATGTAGCCCCAATTTTATATGAACATCATAAATAATAAAGGTAATGCTTTAGTTTCCATCTCATCACTCTTGATTCTTATGTGTCATTTAGTCCAGATCTCAAAAAAAAAAAAAAAGAAAACTTTTACTGGAATACTTCAGGAGTCTAGTACATATAATATTTGCATTCATCATATCCTAATTAATTTTATTCTAAACTTATTAAATCAAATAAAATAATATTAGTTTTATAACTATAGTGTATCTGAAATTATTCTAAATTCTTCACATAAATTTATTTGACCTTCAGAACCATATAATATTTATTACAAGTAGCCCTTAATTTATGACAAGAGTTATAACCTGGTAAACCTATCATAAGCTAAAAATGTTATAAGTCAAAGTGTATTTAATATGCCTACTGTGGTTGGAATGTGGTTCGTCCCCCAAAGATTCGGGCTTTGGGGAGTTGGTCAAGTGCAGCAATGTAAAAGGTGCTAGAAGCTTTACGAGGTAGGGCCTTGTGGAAGGTGGTTAGATAATCAGAGATGCTGTCCTTGAAATGGATTGCTGATCTCATGGAGGGAGTGAGTTCTCACAAGAGTAGTTGTTATAAAACACTGGGGGCTCTGACTCTGTTTCTGCCTCTCACTCTCTGGATTTTGGTGATTCTTTCATTGTGGATTTCAATATGAGGTCTCTTCAGCTCCTACCATTGAGACCAAATAGAAGCCAGCCCCATGCTCTTGGATCACCAGCAGAACTATCACTAAGTAAACCTTTTCCTTTACATACTGACCAGCTTGTTATACCAGTGGAAAACAAGCTAAT
This sequence comes from Ctenomys sociabilis, assembly GCA_004027165.1. Classification (NCBI taxonomy): domain Eukaryota; kingdom Metazoa; phylum Chordata; class Mammalia; order Rodentia; family Ctenomyidae; genus Ctenomys; species Ctenomys sociabilis. The sequence goes on from PVKA01006425.1 coordinate 58,496, forward strand.
ATGACCTAAGTGACCAAATTTTACAGCTCAGTGGCACAGAATACTATAGACTATCAGTTTTTATATCAGTCAGTGTTCACTAGAGCAACAGATTTAATAATATATATTATTTATTTTATAAATAAAATATGCGACAGTATTGTATATAAGTAAAATGCATTATCTAATAGTATATTTCCTAATAATATAATATAGATATATAATAATTAACATGTTAATAATATATTTATATCATATTAAAACACACTGTAATATATTAATAATACAAAATAATGTATAATAATATATTATTGATATAAATAAAATAATGTATGTATATGATGTACAAGATAGGCTTACAGCAGATGCCTACAGAGTCAGGTGTGGAAGAATGTAAAAGGGCCATGTGCGTGCAGGTGTGCTGAATGACACAGTGATCAAAGGTGAAAAACCTGGAACTCACTTCAGACTTCCGTTGGGAGCTGTGTCAGGAAGCACAGGTGTCTACATCAGAAGGCTGAAGCGTCTCCCCTGGAAGCCTGGCAGTGGATGTCCAAGAGCACAGACAGAGACTGGAGCGCCTCTGAAGAAATGGAGGCAGAAGCTCTCCTTCTTCCCCTTTTCACTCCATCCAGGCTGTTAGCCCATTGGCTGGCGCCTCCCACACCCAGGGTGGGTGTGCTCTCTTCGGTAAGTGCATCATCCGGGCACATCCAGACCAATGTCAGGCCAGTCAGCTGGGCGCTTCATGCCAAGCTGACACCACAGCTAATGATCACAGCTTTTTACACTCTAGAATGCATGGCTCACCGAGCACTGGACTTCACTGTCTCTGCCCCTGCACAGCATGATACGCTAGTAAGTGTGCATCATTAGCCCAGAAAAAGATCAAAATTTGAAACATGAATGGCACTAAATGTGTGTCACCTTTCTATCATCATTAGGTCAAACATTATAAGTTGAACCATCATATGCTGGTGACCATATACAGTATATTAAAACTCCCATTTTGCAGTCCAAACAACTAAAGCACAAATATCTCATATAACTTGTGCAAAGCCACCCATATAGTTAGTAATACAATCAGTAAACCAAATTCAAAATTGGGCTGCAGAATTCACTACACTATACTATGATACGTAAGTTTAGGTTTTTAACAAATACAGCTGTACAACATGTAATATGATTACATTTTTAATATTAAATATGTTATTTTCAGATATCTTTTTAACATTTTTAATCTTAAATATGTTATTTTCAGATATCTTTTTAACCCAGTATATGGTCAATTCTTCCAGCCCTCAATTTTGTTTAGAACTCCATAGTATTTCCTATTAAAGACATAATACATTCCTACTAAAGACATAATCAGGCATTGCAGATTTTACCAAAAATATCAGATAAAATTTGGAGAAAAGGATTTGCTTTGTCATGGGCTAGGTCTACGCTGTCCCGCCCAAGTTTCATTTACCTAGAAGTGTGGCTTTTGGAAGGTAACTGAGTCACTATAGCTGACTTGCTGTTAGGAGCTGGGGCGTGGCTGGAGGTGGGTCCCTGGCGGCACAACACATTCTTCTCCCCAGACTCCCCACTCTCCGCCTCCTGGCCACTACGCTGGCAGCAGACACTCTACCCTGACATTTTTTTTTTTTCTCAGAGTTGTACAACCATAGAACAAATCCACTGAAAGTATGAGCCAAAATAAAACTCTCCTCAGTTAAGTGTCAGGTGTTAGTACCAGAGAAGTGGAGCCATTTCTCTGACTCCACATGGTCTGACCACCATGTGGTTTAGAAGCCTTTGGAGCTATTCATGGAGATATTTGGGAAGATTTGGAGATGTGAGCTGGAAATTCAAATATGTCTTCATTTTTCCAACATATTGAGACTTTACAGAAGACCGAGATTACCAGAGGTAGACTGGTTAACTTGGCAGGGGAAATGTCAAAGCATCCCAGCATTCAGGCTGTACCATCAATACTCCTGGCTACTTTCAGCCAGATCTACAGTGAGAAGCAGGAGCAAAGGACAAAGCCAAAAGATGTAAATAGAAGGTTTTCCACTTACCCAGAAAAGCATCTGCAAAGATGGAGCAGAGGAGAGCCTGACTACTGGACACCTTAACATAAAAAACAATCCCAGCACTTTATATCAGAACAACAGGGAAGATGCCTTGAAGTTATGAAGAACCAACAAGCAATTTGCCTTCAGGGGAGAGCCTCAGAGAGCCCAGCTAATTAAGACCCAATTAGGGGATTGCTTCTCGTGGTTCAACCATCTGGGCCCCAAACAATCTATGCAGTTGTGAGACTAGAGAGCCCTGAGTCACTGCTGAAGTTGAAAACAGACATTGGCATTATCCAACTATAAATACTACAAACTAAAATATGTTTAAATATGCTTGGTGTGGAAAACTCTAATAGCATACATTTAGGTAAGCAGTCTAATATTTATGTGCAACTTCATTTCCATATACACTCTCCTTGCTATGTGTTTTCCTTTCATAATAAACTAATTTTTGGCAAAAGAGAAATTAAGAATCCTGGCAACATCCATCTGGTTTTTCATGGGTTCAGAATGGAAGTGTTACGGAGGCAAGGAGGCTTCCACCAAAATTTCAAATAAAGGCTTAGAAGGCCAGCAGTATGCACCCTACAGGGCAGTGGTGAAGCTGTGGGGGAAAGCTGAAGCTCAGTGAAGGCCCCAGGAAGTTGGAGAAGCCAGGAATGTGAAAAATCAACTGAGGAGTCACAGGCAAGGAGCAGAGTCACCCAGAAGAGAGGCTACTAGGGCTGCAACCAGCACTGGCACCCAAGCCCTTCCCGGTGCACAGCTCTGCACAGCTTGCCCAGGCATGGGCGCTGTTCTAGAATTGAATGATCTTGCTCTGGTCCCATTCCTTCCTGTCCTCCTCTTTGCTCCTTTAGAGATGAGGATGTTTAATTGGATGCCAACAGTGTTTAATTGTGCTTTTTATTTTTATAAGGGCCCATAACTAAGATTTTTATCTTGTCTCAGAGGAGACTTTGTTTTTGTTTCTTCAGAGGAGAGTTTTAAAAAATTTTTTATTGAAGAACAAATAGCAATGACAGTTTCAAATCAAATTAACTGGGCAGATTCAATAATTAATCCATTGCACAGAGTTTTCATAATGGTTTGTTGTCATGCAAGGTGCATGCATGATATTCTACTTACAGACACTATTAGAGCAAATGTCTTTAATCAATGAATTAAGAGAATGTAGCTGTATACTTATTTTTTTAAAGCTGAATTATAGCACAGTTTCAATAATTAATACCAGAGGAGATTTTGAAATTGGAGCTTATGGCTATGGAAATTATGAAAACTTTGATGACTCTTAAGCATTTTACACAAACAGATGAATGTGATCTTTTGGGAGTCAGGAACAAAATGGTTTATGGTTTAGATCTGGAATGTCCTCAAAGCTTCATATGCTCAGAAGTGGGGTCTGAATTTGTCAAAGAATGGGCCCACAGTGAAGGAGGCAGCCTGCTCAGAAGACCAGGGGACAGGACCTGGGAGGCCTGGTCTCCCGCCAAGGCTCCCCCATCCCTCTGTTTCCTGACCCCTGTCCTGTGAGCAGATGCCCTCAGCATAGGCCTTCCTCCATGCTGCTTCTGCCAAGGAGTGAGCTAAGGATGGACTGAAGCTTCTAAAAATCTGGGAGCCAAATAGATCTATATTGTGGATGTCAGGTATTATGTCTAGCAATGGAAAAAACACTCATCAAGTACCTGGTTTTTAAACTAAAGTATTTTTATGCAATGGATACATTTATGAAGATTCTAATCATTCTACTCTGGCCACTTGAAAGATGATTATCCATATAAATAAATGTCGGAGCTGAGGAGATGGCTCAGTAGAATAAGTGCTTGCCTGGCAAGCACAAGGGCCTGAGTTCAATCCCCAGTTCTGCAAATAAATAAATAAATAAATGTAAATAAATAAATGTAAAATCAGATTACAAGATTTTATTATAGAAAATGTTAATATTCTTACATTACATTATTGAAAATGTGAACTATTTCACTGTATATGAAATATGCTTTCCTATGGCTTTCATAATGGGGATCATTTTTATCTTTCTACAACAGCAAGCTGTCATCTCGCAGTCCCTGAAATTCTAGCACTGACCTGCCCTCAACCAAAAGCTTGCACCTTTTATTGCACTCATCAATGTAGTTCTATTCCTGCTTACCCATAGTCACCATGAGATTCAACAATGATTTCCCCGACCAAATGAGAAAGAGAAATAAGTGGATACAACCAGATAGATTACTACGGCTGATGCTGTTGGAACTGTATCAACAGCAAAAACGAATACTACATTTTTAGGAATTTTGTAAGTTTTTAAAATCGTTATTCAAAAATTAAGTACAGAACACCACTAATAGATTATTATAAGTGGTAGATTAGGTAGATTTAGGCAGACATACCAGATACATATATCCCCCAGGCACAGGGGCTTGGGGTTTCATCCCCAGGTCTGCCATGCCGGCCTCGTCCCAGGGCGCGCTGAGAGGAAAATTGAGACTGGGCGCTGTGGTGCACATCTGTAACCCCAGCTCTGGAGGCTGTAAACAGGAGGATCACTATAAGTCCAGTCTAGTAGTGAGACCCTGAACACCCTGTAGACCCTTCCCTAAAACACAAAAATAGATAAATAAACAAACCAGAATATGATTCTGTATAGGCCGTGAAAAGTAAAACATAAATAATCTGACGGACTTCCTCTGCTGTGGACAGACAGCAATGGAGAAAGGGAACTGCCAACAGAAACCGAGCAGCCCTGGCACGGAGTGCTCAGGGAGAAGCTGGGGGAAGTGCTGAGCAGGCCCGAGGCCCAGCGAGAGCGCTTGTGTCTCCGAACTTTGTGCGGGCAGCACAACGTTCTCTGCTGCTTGGATGCACTGAAAACCCCTTCTGTAGACAAGAAAAATGACACTTCATATGGTAGTGAAGGTTAACCAACTTCTACACGAGAACAAAATGGAGCAGATTTGCAAGGTGCGTAGAGCAGAGCGCTGAGGGCTGATTTGTGGGGATCTTTTCTCCAGTGCCCCTCAAAGGCACAAAATAGCCTTAATGTAATCACACTGTGTACTTAACGGTTTTATTTTAGAGCTAGTGACAAAACAGTGTAGCAAGTGAAGTTTGAGGCCTTAAAGAGCAAGAGCAGTTCTGGTTCTTTTATTCTATGCAGCGCATAGGTTCTACATATTTGGGAATACAAAATACTTAATACAAAAACTAAATGTTTTCTGTTATGTGTTTGTGGTTGTAAACGTTAAAATAAACAGTGTAGGAGCAGTTTGATTTCAACACTTACAGTATTCAAGTCAGTGCTGTCATTACCAATGACACGTAAAGATTATTTCCCCAGCTCTCGGGACCCCTCCAGTCCCAGCCCAGCGTGTGTGGGGGAGAGCTTCCTCTCTGTTCTGCCATGCCTGCTGGACGCCCTCTGGACCCAGCCCAGGCCAGACATACAGGCCAAGAGTTAAACAACGCAGCCAAAGTCCCTGCAGAGAGGCTAGGAGCCGGACCCTCCCAGCTAACCCAGGAGCAGAACATCTTGCCGGAGGGGCACAGCAGGTTCACTTTCAAGGGCTGCAGCAGGAAGAAGCTGAGCACAGCCGCCAGAGCCAACCCAATCACTTCGGGATGAATTCAAGCTTCATAGATCCGCACCCAGCATATTGAGGCACTTCGCTAGACTCAGATCTATGAGAGCATCCTCCCTGTTTCTCTTTTGTCTGAGAGAGGGGGCAAAAGGTAACGGGGGTGAACTAGCCTGCCTGGAAGACACCAGGTGCATCAGGGGTAAGTGATCAGACAGAACTCAGGAGAACTAACTTAAGTATAAGATTATCTCCCCAGGGCCACACACTACAAATAGTGACAGGGATTCGAGCCCTGGCACCACGTACCATGTCAGCCCCACCTCCAGGATGTGCTGAGCCAGCCACAGCATCTCTGCTTGGTGGTACAGACCTATAATCCCAGCCCTGGGGAGGCTGAAAACAGGAGGATCACTACAAGTCCAAGCTGCATAGTGAGGCCCTGTAACCACCAAATACATTTTAAAATATTAATAAAAATAAAACATATTGTCTAGCAAGATAACACAATATCTTAAAATAATTTAGAAGATAATCTGGTCTATGGTAAATATGTACACAAATCCCATAGAACCACAGAGTACATTGCAATCAAATTTAACTCAATAAACAAAAAGGGTAGTTAATGACATGACACCTATCCAGTCACTAGCTACAGACCTCCACATCATTCCTGACTCTGCATTTCTCCCTATACACAGCTACCCCTAATGCTTGCTAATCTGCTGGAAAATATTGCTAGCTTTAGTTTTCTTTCTTTGGTTTCTGCCAGCTCTATCCTTAGAGTTGCACCGCCTCTTTCCTAGGCAGTGAGAACAGCATCAGGTTCTTGCCTCAAGTCCTTCGCACCTGTCCACTCTATGCATAGATATCAGGTATTTACCTAAGTTAAAGATTCAAACTACTTCCATTATCCCCCTAATCCTAGGATGGCTTCAATGCAGAGTGCAAGTCATGAATTTAATATTTTCTGCTGAATATGAGGTGGGTGGTCTCCAAGTAAGGTCCTTAACTCCGTTCTCTGTTTCTCTCACTCAGATCACCTTTATTTTCAAATATTTATACATCCTTTTCCCTTGGATTGCATGATACACAAACACCTTTCTTTCTGTTATTGTAATTAAGAGGAGAAAAGTTGTAATGCAGCCACAAATAATGAATTTCTTTTGGACATCTTAAGCTTAAGATGCAGGACAGTCATGTAGAGCAGTGCTTTCTAAATTCACTTTTTGAAAATGGTGCTTTTATTTTTCTTAAGTCTCAAAATAGTAATAAGAATTCTGTGTGGGACCTCCAAACACTGTAAAGAAAACTTCTCATCACATAAAACACATTACAGCGAAAAGCATTCTGACACCAGAAATACAACAGGATAGGTTGGAAATACATCTTTTGTTTCTTTATTTGTACAATTAAAGAGACACTAAAATCTGTCCAAAAGCAAAAACTTTTTAATAAATATCAATGATTCATAGCTGACCACATAGGGGAAAAATGTATGGATTTAAAGCAGTACCTCAAGCAGTGTACCAAATCAAGTTAAAGAAAAAAGATCTAGATCTCAGGGTAGGAATATTTTGTATTGGAATGGAAATTCCAAAGGAAAAATCATGAAGTTTAGATTAATAAATTTAACATATAAGCATTTTTAATCTCACATTTAATAAACACTAACTGGATTAAAAAGACATTTAAAGATGTGTACATTTCAAAATGCATTGCTGCTATTTATAATACTGAAAATGAGGGCCAGCCTGATGGCTCAGAGGACTAAAGCACCTGTTTAGGCAAAGCTCAGTGGCTGGAGTTCTATTCCTGGCCTACAGAGCTGTGCCAGCCCCGCCCCCAGGGCACGCTGAGACAGAAATTGAGATTGGGCATGGTGTTGTGTGCCTGTAATCCCAGCACTTGGGAGGCTGAAAGCAGGAGGATCACTATGAGTCCAATCTACACCGTGAGATCCAGTAGACCCTGTATCCCCTATACTAAATGCATTAGAAAAAAAAAATCATAAAAATGGCAAACAGGTCTAACAGCACAAGATGACTCTTCTAAATAAATGATCTGGGGGCAATTTCTAGACCTTGCTAGAAAGGGGAGGAATGTGCCCTCTCCTCCTTTCATTCCCTTCCTACTGGTTGGAACCTGGGCAATGTGGTAGACGGAGACCATCCCATTGATGACAACGAATCCATACAAAAGAGCCTGGATCCTGAGCCATCCACAGCCATTTCCACCTGTATTAGGCCATGACACTACCTCATGCAGAATGTACTGCTAAATGCAGCCCACAGAGACCCACTCACGCAGTATGCCAAGGGACAGTTCTGTCCATCCATAGGCAGATACCTACAAGAAAGTAAGCTTCACTCATTGACTAAACTCTGGCACATCTGTGTGCCCAAACACATGGATGAGAAACACCAACATATGAATCTGTGCCCCACTCTTTTTACACCATTTAAGAAAATATCTTCCTTTCTTATATTTTAAAATAATGTCATCTTAAAAATATGTTGAAATATTTTAGATAATGAACCAAGTACTTCAAAAGAATTTGATGACTTTGTTTAAAGCACACAAATTGACAACTGCCCCTTGTCAATATTGATAAATAAAGCCTCATATGAACAAATTGTTTAAAAGTTCTGACCAGAGTGTTAGTTGTCCCCCATCATTCATTTTTCCTTACTTCTTTGGTAATCAAGCCACTAATCTTTATCTGGGAGCCTAGTAAACTGGCTTTTGCATTTTGATCTTCCTTTGAGCTGTACGTGACATCCCAGTTGATTCTGGCCAGATTATAAGCACAGAGGAGTACACATACTGAGGACTGTCCTTCAAGGAGGGACCACGCCAGGCCAGCCCCTCGCTGAGCAAGTGCAGCTGTGAGGTGTGCATCCAGAGAAGCCACTGGGGCCTTGAGTTGGGATCCATGTGTCCGGAGGTCAGAGGAATCTTATTAAAGAAACCCAAGTCCCCATGATCATGACAGTTCCTTGTTGGTGAAGGATTGCCTTATTCTGCCACCAGAAATAATTCTCTTCTTATGCCATTCTTTATTTTGAACTTCCTGTCACTTGTATCCAAATATAAATATTACAAAAACCAAAGATGTATCTTTCTTCTATATTCCCCTCCAAAATTAGAAGGGATATAAAACAAGTAGCATGGAAAAAGAAATGCATAAATACTGGGCTTTGAAATGGAAGTCTATACCACAGGTCAGTAATATTCATGGCACCTCAAAAACTAAGTTGTTTCTTTTAGTTCTCCAAACAAAAAATCCCAGATCCAGTAAAGTTCCTCAGTCATAGTCTTCCTGCTGACTCAATAAGAAAGCAGGGAAATTACTGCTTTGTTATTTTATACCCTACTTTGGAGAATTAATGTAGCCTCCTATGTTATAAGAGAAAAATTAAAGATAGGCACTTTCAAAAATCAATGGTAAGGCTTTACAGTGCCATGAAAACTTGGCAATGGGCCTGAGTTGAAATGTATTGACTAGTTCCTTATAACCAGAAAAATTTTCCCAGTTGAACAATATTAGAAGATAAGGAGCTTATGTCTGTGACTTTGGGTTCCAGAAAGAAATTACTCTCAAAAAGACAAAAAAAAAGGGGGTGCAGGGAGATGGTTGAGTGGAATAAGAGCTTGCCTGTCAAGTGCAAGGGCCTGAGTTCAATCCCTGGTTCTACAAAAAAAAAAAAAACAAACCTAATTTCAAGAAGTTTAGTGTGATTGGTTGTAGTCACATTTGTCTCAGGTACATGACTCCCGCAAAGATTATAGACCATGGTAGAAACTAAGTGTGTCTCCAGGTTAGCAGGTTAGGAGTGGAAGAAAACGAGACATCGGGCCCATCTGGAGTGGTAAGGGGGCATCTGCGGGCCTGGCAGTGGGGAGAGGGCGCGGGGCAGCCACAGCTTCCGGGGAAGCACGAAGGCTTCAGGAGACTGCGGGAACCTGACTAGTCATGAGTGACTTATACATAAAAAGCTTCTACTTATGCATATATATGAAAAAGATTAGCTCAGTGAAACTCAAAAATACTATGGGTTGACTAGTTACAGTAACTTGCTACCATTTCCCACTTCTCTCCTTAAGAGATATAGCTATAAAGACAATTAATTTAGGGAGAATATTTGGTAGCTATTTCTATTATCAGCAACTACTTTGAACAGTAATTGTAATAAAAATGTATATAAAAATTGCTTAAATAATGGGCTGAAGTAGTGAAATCCAATTTAAAAATTAGCTAGTTGACTGTTTCTTCGCCTTTTCTCCTTTCAAGGAAATATTTTTTTCACAAGCTATCAGAAAAATAATTGAAGTGAGAATCAGTGTATTCAGGATGCCCTACTCTGATTTCAAAGTAAAAGAACATAAAATTTTAAGATGGTTAAATCCTATCAGAGAGGATATTTTTAGAAGTATTCCCTCTTGAAATTCTAACATCTGAAGAACTCAAACTCAAAATACCTCTTATCGAACTAACATCTCATTAATAACATGTTATTTAACTTACGCACTAGAAATACTTCATTAAACATGCATAAGCACTATTTTTCACTGGAAAGGTCTTGAAAGACAGCATTTCTCATCTGGAAGGATCAGAGAAGATAAAACATTATAATCCGCTGCCGGTGCTGTCATTTCACTGAGAGCGCGGCCTCCACCCCCCTTGCCTCCTGATCCCACGGAAACATCTCCAAGGAGCACCCATGTCATCGCTTGGCAGAGCTGACCAAGCCATGTCCGCTCTTGGCCCACGTTACAGAAAGGACCAAATCCGTCAAGCCTCAAGGAGGATCTTGTCATGGTGCATAGCTTGGTGGTGAGTGTGGCTTCTGTTTTCTTTTAGCCAGGAACTGGGCCACAGAGTCCACCCTGTTCCTGAAAGACCAAGATGATTTGCCTCAAAGTCTTTTGAACAAAAAAGGGAAAGTTTAAGAAAAATGGCAAGTGTTCCTTGATCTGATGCTGCTGCACACTTTAATGAAGAAACTGGGGGAGGGTGAAATAAATAAATTCCTGGGAGCATTATTTAAAGCCAGTGATTTATTTTGAAGTTATACAGATGCATTTTTAATATCTGATCTACTTTCCTATCCACTAATCAAGTTTTTTTCTGAGCTGTTCCAGCATGGAGAAGGCACAGATTTCAAAAAACCAGAAACAGAATGGATAGAAAATTATTACATTCATCTATTTTTATTCCTCTTCATCTCCATCTTATGGATTATTCTAAATTATTTTTCTTATGTTTTTTCTTTCTCTGCACATATTTTTAAAAGAATGTATTATTCACATACAAAATCAGGTCTAATTGATCATAAGGCAACAATTTTTAGTTTAAGATGGCATTTGAGTCTAAAATAAATAATAGTCTGAGTTCTTCTAGTACAATTAGTGCAAGTATTACTTCGAATACTCATTTGTTTGCCATATTACAAAATTTATTATCTCACAGTTCACTGTGATTATACTTTACATGTATCCAAAAAGTTGCTCCCAACAGTTGTGCAAAGCTCCCAATCACTTTTATTAAAGGAAAAAAATACAGATTATTTGAGTCTCAGTTATTTCTTTTCTCCTTAGCAATATTAAAATCTAGTGATGATTCATATATCAAAGTAAATATGGAGGTTCTTTGCTCATAAAAACCAAATGAATATGAGTGTACCCACAAAGCACAATAATATAATATATTCATATTAGCATGTATATAAAATACATCTAGAATCCCACAAACTCAGAGAGATGTAAAAATTCACCAGACATCAAACTTATGACAGAAATTCTAAGCATATTTCTCTTAAAAGCAGACTATACTTAAAGACTTACAAAAACTTCAAACCTAAGAGATTCAATTTCTCTATCCTTCCTCATTCTGCCCAGAACACCTTAAAGAAGTTGTAAGGAGTGACTGGCCAAGAAAGGATGGGTAATCCCTTCAGATGTACACATTATCTGATCTTCTCTTTTCTATTTTTATAACTAAGCCAAAGTCCAGTGACAGTTAACTTCTGCCATCTAGCTAATTTCTTTTCTTTTTGCTAATGTCTTACTGATTCAAAAGTAAGTAATATATAATTACAATGAAAGTAAGCATCATGTCATAAACATGAACTTAAACTAATAAAAATGAAAATGGGTGGGGCTAGGGAGAGAGCTCAACTGCAAAGCCCCTGCTGGAAGGAGAAATAGAGAAAGGCAGAGAGGGACATAGGTAGGAAGGAGAAGGGGATTAAAAAATGAACCAAGCAGGCCAGTCAAGACCAAAGCACCTGCTTCGACAGATGCACAGCACGGGGTTCGATCTCCGGTGTGCTCTGCTGGCTCTGCCCCCGGGGGTGCACTGAGATGGTGAGTGCGACTGGGCTTGTGGCTCGCACCTGTAGTCCGAGCACTTGGGAGGCTGAAAACAGGAGGATCACTACGAGTCTGAGCTTGTGAGATCCTGTAGACCCTTACAGCCTGTAATAAATACATGGGGAAAAAAAAGTCAAGCTGTGCCGTGCGTGTGCACTGACTCCCAAGCTGAGCATAAACCTCGTGTACATCAAACATGCGCTAAGAAAGTAAAAATTTTAAAAATAAATAATGGATTTCAGAGCTAGAGATATTAAAAGTAACACTAATGTTTAGAATAATGTGATCAAAGTAAATTATAATCGCACATTTATACATACACACAAAATGGGAGACATTCCAGAGGCACAGGAGGGAGACATAAAGTTGGAGTCCACTCTAGACACTTAGCTAAGTAGTAAGACCTTGTCTCGAAATTAAAAATTTATTTTATTTACCTATTTACTCATTCATTTATTTATTTATTTTTATGTATTTACGAGAGGGTCTCAGTGCACAAATCGGACTCAGTGATCCTCTTGTTTCCAGCCCCCCAAGCTCTGGATCATAGGCGTGCCACCGCGCCGTCTCAGTCCTCTTCTCAGCGCTCCTCGGGGTCAGGCAGCACAGCCGCATGCTGGGGATCGAACCCTGGTCCCTGTGCCTGCCGAAGTGGGCTCTTTAGTCTGCTGAGCTATCTAGCCAGTCCCCCTCAAAATTAAAACTTTAAATGGGAGATAAGGATGGAAGTGTAGCTCAGTGCAGAAGTCCTTGATTCAATTCTCAGTATTGCAAAGAAATAGGAAAAGAGAGGCAGAGACAGAGACAAACAGAAGGAAAGGGTAAAGGAGTCTGTACTAAAAAATGTCAGTTAATAAATGAAGTAATATATTTTTTAAAATCACAATTTTGCAACACTGAGGGAATTGTCCTCTACATGAGGAGCCTAAATGGATGTTAGAAAAATAAATTTTAAAAACTTTAAAACATTTTTTAAATTTTTAAAAATTAAAAAGTAATAAAACATTAAAAATGGATGTTAAGACAAACAGTGAAAAACCATTAAGCCCTATGACTGCAACGATCATAAAACAAGTAGCTCTTTCCTTAAGAGGGGAAAGAGTGGCTCCGCACTGCTGAGATCTTGGGGACATTCCTGACGTAGGGCCGACCTGCTTGTCGTCCACAACAGCATGAACGGCCAAGTGTCTCTTAATGTACTGGTTTCAGGATACACAAACAGAAGGGGGATGTTCTCCAAGCCAATTAGCCACGATCCAGAAGTGCCAAGGCAGGAAAATCACCAGACCCCTGGAGGACTGCACCAGACAACTGTGATTTAAAAGACTTGAGAGCAGAACTCATCGAATAGGGTTTTTTTTTTGTGAATCTTGAGTGTTTTAAGAAAATTACGTGGGACTTCTCTGTAATAATTGAGGAAATTCAAATACATTTGATTATGCAATTGAACCAACGTTAAACTCAGCGGTTGCACAAATAGTACCGTGGTTATGTAAGAGAAAGCTCTCATCCTTAGAGATGTATTCTGAATTATTTACAGGTGAGCTGCTTTAATTTAATATCTGCCCTTACTTTCTAATGGGAGATACACAAACATATACTCACGTAAATACAAGCAAAGACAAAAGAAAGCTAACAAGATAAATGTTAGCTGGTAACTCCAGGAAAACAATTTAACATTGTCTATCAAACTCTCTCAACTTCGGTAGCTTTGAAATTTTTCAAAATAATTTCTGGAGAAAAGGAATTAAAAGAAGATAAGAGAAAATGGCTTGACCTAAATGTTCTTCTAGATCATTCTATGGAGCAGGTGGACTCCGAAGGACTCAGGCAGGTGCACTCTGAAGTGTGCTTCTCTGATGCATGGTATTGACCTCTAATTTCAAGCCACTTTAAAAAACAAAAGGTGCATGGTCATGCTGACCTTCATTGTGCTTCTTAAAATAGAAGATGAAGTTCCATGTCAAAGATGTTCTCACTGTACAAAAAAGAAACATTCTTATTAGCAAGGATGGGAAGTTATAGCCAAGGAAATCTACACAGAGCTTATTAAGCTAGCCCTTACCTCCTATACCATCTAACCCTAGAGCAAGTCCCTTCACTTATTAATTGTACAATGTGCTACTTTTTACTATTATTATCACTCTACTATTTATTGCTTTATTATTTAGAAAGCAATACTTTACTATTATTTGTTATACTATTTGTTACATTACTGTTTACTCTTCTAATCCAGAATATAAAAAACTGGTTCTGCTTCTACAAGGCTTCACTTGCTTAGGAGAGCTCCTGTATCACGTAAAATATTTGTGTGCTTTTCCCTTGTTAATCTGTCTCTTGCCTGTTTAATTCGCCAACTGGGTAGGGACTCAAGGAGAATAGAACCCTTACACTCCTATCATTTCAATGGCACATTAAAGGTAAAAAGGTATATATTATCAGATAGGATGGGATATCTGCCTCTAGAGATAATGGCCAAACAATTGACTACATGTCTATATGCAGGTATAGTTAATGTTGTCTAGATGCAACCAGGTATTCCAGACAATATCATGTTGAACTTTAATCTCAACTTTTCTATTCCCTAGTCATGTCATCTAGGACATAATACTCAGTAAAACCTGTCATTTCTTCCATTTCTGTTCTATAAAACGAAGATAATAATACTTTTTTGGGGGATAGGGGCTGGCTCAGCCTACCCCAAAAGTGGGGCTGGTACAGCATGGGGTGCCAGGGATCAAACCACCGTCCACTGAGGCTGTCTAAGCTTGCCTGAGCACGCACCTTAGACTTTGGAGCTATCTCGCTGGCCCCATAATACTTAAACTGTGTGGATTCTCAGACTATTAAACACTGCACTGCTGATGATCTGTGAGTCTTAAACTTTTGTTGTGTCACAGTCCCATGCAAAACCTTCTTCCCAAACCTGAAGATTCTGATTCAGTCAGTTTGGAGTAGGACGTCTCACCCCCTCCTGGCCCCAGTGCGGTGGGCACACCCGCAGCACAACTGGCAGTGAGGGGGCTCCGGACTGGGTCTGCTGTACCAACGCCCACGTGTAGGACTCTCAGAGCACTGCGTGCCCTGCCACCCTTTGATGTGTATCTAGCATGAATCCAGAGCCAGTCAGCCAGAGCCAGAGCTCTTGCTCTGATTCCTAATTTTCATCTGTGTTCCCTGCTGCACACAGGGTACAACCTGTCACACAGCCTAACCCCGTGGGACCCTTGTTATTCCACCCCGCAGCATGGCCTCTAGGATAAAGAAAGAAATAAAATCCTTAGTACTGGGCCTTGGAAACCAGAAAGCTCATCACTGCAGACCTACATGCCCCAAGGGGGGCCTTTCTTTTCATGGCACAGTCCAGTTGCAAGCATGTTTTGCTTTGCACTCTTGACTTGTGTTTTTGGAGGTCAGTCCTTCATGGATGCTTATCAAAAGAATGGCAAACTAGATTTTTAAAGAGCTGTGTCTCAGTTACTCTTCTCTCATTGCTGGGATGAAATACCCAATACTCAAAATTAAGAAGGAAAGGTTTATTTAGCTCACAGTCAGTGGAAATTTCAGTCTGTACTTGGCTGGCTACAAGGCAGAGTGGCACAGGGCACTGAGCAGCCATTCGGGACTGTGACAAAGAGCAAGAGCAAAGACGGGGCCAGCAGCTGGGGTTCTAGCAAGTCCCTCTGTCCTCCTTACATGGTCATGCAGATTCCCCAGCCCGCCACGGCCAGGGTGTAGCACTCACACCTCCATTTCCAGATTGGATCAAGAATCAATCACAAGGGTCCCACATTCAGGGCATGCTGAGATGGCAATTGATACTGGGCATGGCTATGCATGCCTGTAATCCCAGCTCTTGGGAGGCTGTAAACAGGCAGAGCACTACGAGTCCGATCTAGTAGAGCACCCTGCAGTCTCTTCCCTACAATACAAAAAAAGCCAAAAAGGAATCAATTACAAACTTCAGAAGCCACCCTGTGACTGCATGAGGCTTTGAGGTGACAACTTAGACACAGACCATAACAACTGCTATCTTCACTCAAAGATTTAAGTTAAAATCTTAACTTAAGTACTAGCCAGGATGTCATCAGTCAGATTAGTTAAGATCACTTCTGTGCAGTTTGTCAATCTGCACACTGGGACTAACTTTACCTGATCCACAAGATTAAATGAATTATCATTCATGAAAGCAGGGCCCACTATCTTCTATAGCAAATACACAATATTTCAGAGTTTATAAAAATTACAGTGATGGTGAAAATTACAATGACAAGTGGTTGAAGAACCCGAAATAAAATATTCCTATCAATCAAGTTAACTCTTCCCTTAGATCCTGTCCAGTTCTGCCCTACTTTTCATTCCTCTGCATTGAACTCCTATGAGGTATCATAGCCCAAAGGACTTTTAAAAAATCGAACAAAATATACTTCCAATGGCTATCCTAAATCCTACCACCCACAAAAGGGCATTCTGCTCTTCCCATGGCAGATAGGGATTTTAGAGTAGTGCTTTAGAACTGTGGAAAGGCTCTAAAGGCCTCTAGGTATGTGGGACACACTTACTCTATTGTAATCTCATGAGACATGATCCTTAGTAAGAGAAAGCTTCGGTAGTTGAAAGAGCAAAACCAGCCCGCTGGATTTCAGTCACGGTTCCTTGCTGGGAACAAGCTGCGTGGCCCTTGGCCTCACTTGGGAGTCCTCGAGCTCCCCACATGTAAAGTGCACTTTCACTCTAGAGGTAGGGTCTCTTCTGTACACAACAAACTCTAACCTCTGCCCTAGCTTAGCCTTCCAACTGGAAAAAAGAACAGTATTTATGTGATAGACAACAATGTGGCATTCTCCTAGTTCAGGTTCTGAAAGTGCTGACATTTGTCTCACGAAAGGCCCAGGTCCTACCGTGGCGAGCCATGTGGATCGGAGAACGAAGAGAACAGGGCTACACTACACCCAGTTTCGGGGAAAGACAGTCAAAAGCCTCATGCATTGTTCTGACATTATCATAGCTCTGTTTATGCCTAAATAACAGAAATAAATGCTTTCACACTTTTTTTTTTAAATAAAAGAAGCTAGGGGGGACTTGCTGGTTAGCTCAGTTTAAGTGCCTCCATGGCAAACCCAGTCAGACTTGCGGGACCTCGGTTCGATTCCCACATGAACTTTATATTTCCTATGTGGTCATTGAAGTCCTCTCAGGGTTTATCTTGTAGTCCTGTTCATTATTCTGTAGTTCCTTTGTCTGTGTCATCCATGTGGATGAGTCACGGCCAATGCTTGACCAGATTGCTCTCTGTGAGAGCTTGAGAGAAAGTTTTCTCTTCATGTGACTCTCCCCAGGAACACTATAGAACTTCAATCTCTTTCCTCTGTGGCTCCACAATCTCCTTGCTCAGAAAATTTGGAGCTCACCTGAGTCTCATGATATTGCAGTACAGGTTCTCCTATGTCCTGAGTCTTCGCTGACCTTGAAAGGCTAGGGCCAAAATGTTGGCTGGCCTTGTGGCTCTTCTATTTCTCCAACTCTTACTTGTGATCTTAAGTTGTTAACCATCCAGAAGAAAAGCTGATTAGTATCCTGCAGCATATGCCATTCACTTTGCCTTATCTGACTCAATTGATTTTACTTGTTGTACATTTCCTTTTGCATTTCTGCTTTTCGCTTGTTATACTAGGGAGACTATACGATATTTACACATGTGTGTCTGGTTTATTTCACTTATGAGTATATGTTCAAGTGGCATCCACTTCAGTATTCCCAGCTCCACATGCCACACCACACCCGCCCTTAAGGCAGCCTGAGCCAGCCAGGAGAAAGAGAGAGAGAGAGAGAGAGAGAGAGAGAGAGAGAGAAACAGAAAGCTATAATCAGATAACAAAACAGGTTGCACAGCAGGATCTGATTACTAAGGAATATTTAGAGAGCTGTGTGTTCCAGGATAATAATGGCATTTATTACTTAGTGGAATTTATAGATGTTTTTACTTTTCCTTGATGCTCAGAATTTTGTAACATTCTACCATGTGCCAGTATTGCTTCTGAATCTGCTTCATGCCCTGTCTCTCAGCTTTTTCACAGTTTGACAGGAAAATGATTTAGAATACTACATGTCCAATCTTATAATACATAGAAAAGGAGAAAAAACATTCGTCGTTCTCTAGCATATCTTCCAAACCCAACAAATTTCCCCCTAAACTCTACACTAGTCTTTTTGAAACTCTGTAGTTGAGGCATTCTTAGGTTACTGTCTTTTATCGCGACTGTTTTTCATAAAGAAGCAATATGTGCTTAGCCATAAGGCAGTGTTTCAAGTTGCAGGGGTCACGTGCCTCTGCTTTTCTTGAAAACAGAGATTCATGAGTTCCATTAAATTTTACTGAGAGAGGCAGTAGAGCAGAGAGAGAGAGAGAGAGAGAGAGAGAGAGAGAGAGAGAGAGAGAGAGAGAGAGTTGTTGTGGTCGCATCATGAGTCCACTATCCTCAGCCTAGCAGTCCCTCAGCTTCCTCATCGGAAAAGTGAGGGTAATGATACTAACTTCTTACCACGTTGTTAGGACTAAATGAGATTTTATTTGTAAAAAGACATGGTTCGGTGCCTGGAGAATAGTAATTGCCCGTAGGGAAGGAAAGGTTTATTAGCTCACAGTTTGTGGCTGCAGAAGACGGCAAAAGCAGTGGAGCAGCGCGGGCAGCAGGCTTCTTTTCGTGCTCTGTGCCGCCCTCAGGGGAGTGCGCGCTCGTGCCCTCCTCGCCGTCCTGCGGTCCTCCCCGTCCTGCGGTCCTCCCCGTCCTGCGGTCCTCCCCGTCCTGCGGTCCTCGCACGCGATGAGGGCGCTGACAAAGCCAGGACACAGACTCCCTGCTGAGCCACTTAAACTTCTGTACTTCTGAGGCGACACAATGAACAGCCTTTACAGAGAGGAATAAATATAAGAACTTAAAGACTATTCTAGGCAATTTTTCTGGTTTGATTTTATTATATCAATACTCTCCTTACACAATTTCTCATTTTTTAAATCCCTTAAGCGCTCGAATGAGCAATTTTCTGTTTCATAACAAAATGACTGCCATTTCTCAAAGTAGAATTAGCACCTACAAAACCTAATTATATAAGTTGATTTTTTTGAACACACAGGAGATTTAGAGGTAGCTTTTCTGTTCAGACAGCTATTATTATCATGCTCATGCATTTAAAAATCTGATTTTTAAGTTCCTTACCATGAAACACATTTTTAAAAAGCAGAAAAAATTGCTCAATTCGAAGTGTTACAGTCTATTAGTTATAAATTTCATCTTTCTTAAATTAATTTTCAAACTATATTAGGTTTCTCACTAAAAATTGAGACTAAAGGAATATTGAACAGATCAACTCCATTTTAATATTTCATTTATTAATTACTAATTTGTTATTCTCATAAATTAATCAATTCTAATGACTAACCTTATTGGTAATACAGTAACAATACTGTGTGAATAGGGAAAGTATTTGCTCCCTCATTAAGTATATCTAATAGCAATAATATCTTCCTCACAGAGGAATTGCAAAAATTAGAAGAGAAAATATATATATTACCAGAACCTACATATAATAAGTCCTTAGGTATTATGCCATGGTATGTCATCATTTTTAATTATGATAAAATATGAGCATTAGCAAAGTTACCTTCTTACACTTGCTTGAAAGGAGATTAGAGAAGAATAGATTGAGAATAGCAATTTATCTTGGTCTGTTTTCAAAGGATTACTTATGAATGAATGAATTCTTCAAGCTTTTCCCTAGGCCACTTGAAGAGAAAACCTGCTCAATTCTCCCAGTTCAGTTTTATCCATTATGAGTGTTACATTTACCTGGTTGAACTCAGTCCTTCAATTAGTTGTTTTGTTTTTCCTTTAAACTCTCAAGGCTTTTAAATATATGAGTACAAAACACAATGTAACACAATCAAGATTAAACATATAAATATTTTGCTTTCTTAGTTTCATTTCTCTCACTATATTTAGTGAAATATCAACTATTACAGGTACAAATGTGTCTTCAACCTACTTCTCCTCCCAGGTAAGGACTAGCCTAAAGCCAATATATATAATTTTCTTGGGTTTTTTTAATGAATATAATATCCATAAATACTGATATTTTAAAAACTTACACAAACGTATTATATTTTAACTCTTCTTTAAAATATTTCAACTCTGCATTTTATGTTCTAGAAAAGAATTATATTTACTCAAGTATATCTGGGCCTTCTTTGTAAATCTTGTGTACTAACTGTGAGAATAAACCATAGTTTGTAGATTCATTAACTGTTGAGTGGATTATTTTCCTTTGTATAAACTTGCTCAAAGAATATCTCTGTGTAAAAGTACATTGGTTTCCCCAAAATAAAAATAGTCGAACAGTAAGGTATGTGCGCCTTCAGCCTTACGAGATAGTCCCAAGCTGCTGCCAAAGTGATCAATCCACACTCTTCACACGTATAGGGTTCCACCTCCCTTTACATCTTCACTAATACCACCAGGCATATTGATTTCATCTTATTTATTATTGCTACATATTTTCACAACAGCCTGAATTGTCTACCAATCCAATCATTTCCAAGACTATTATATCATTTTCTATAAATATCAGGAGAAAGAACAAATAATCCTAAGAATTCCATAGTTTATGAAAGATATTTATTTTCTTGAAATAAAAACTAAATCAAGTAACAAAAAGGATTGAGCAAAATCTAAAAATATAAATATGAATCAAAAATCGTGCTTTTTATGTTGTAAGCAGAGGAAACCATAACTAGAGAAATTTTGTAAAGTTCAACTACTGCTCTAAAGTCTAGCATTAACTAGATTTGTACTTTTTCCTTAACCAGCCAAAAATGCCATAATTCCCTCTTCCCCTTTCTCAGAGATGGCCTAGAAATGTATGAAACCTTACTAGAAAATAGTAAATATTCCCTCATGAGATTTCATTTTCATATTCCATTTATCTTGAAAATCAAGATTAGTTCAATAATTTATACATTGGCTGAGGATAAATTAATGAGCTCTATGTACTAGACTGCTTTTCTGTGCAGGGAAATGAATCCAAACCTTTCATGTTACAAATGTGCTAAGTATTAGATCTTTATAAAAACACAAATCACAGTAGTGGCTAACAATGTGAGTGCCAACATTGTTTTACACAGAGAAATACTAAATAAATATAGATAAAATGACAAGCTATTATACTTCTCTTATGTGTTACATCTATCAATGTTGTACTCATATCCAGATAGATTATAAAAAATAGCCTAACTTTGATAAATTAAATATAACCTTTGGCTGAGGACATAGCTCATTGGCACAAGTACCTGCCCAGGAAGTGTAAGGTTCTGAGTTTGATTTTAAAAAAATGTAACATTTAAGATTTAAATTTCCTTAAGTTTGTGTTGCTTTAATTTTTGCTTGATTTTGTTACTGTAGTCTTGTTTATATCCTCTGCCCCTAAAAGTTGAACATATTCAATTGTAAAATGTGTCTTTTCTTTTCTTTTGTGGAACTGGGGATTGAAACCAGGCCCTTGCATTAACCAGGGAAGCGCTTATTCCATTGAGCCATCTCCCCAGCCCCACAAAGTGTGTCTTTTCATTGGGATGTATGCTAGGTAACCTTACGACAAAGCACTTGGAAGCTTCTGAGAACAATGTCTGCACAGACACATAAAAAGTAAGGATAACACTCATTCCTGATACATTATAAAGTACGGCACCATCAGGCTGCTTTGATCTTGATCTCAACAAAACTGTAGAATATTGAAAGCATTTCCTAGAGGCTTATTAATTTCACATTGGATAAAATATATTACATGCCCTTTGATTTTCATAGCTAGTTTCACAGAGAGGGGGAAGATTGCTTTGATTAAAGGGGCTTTTGTAGTTGCCAGTGCTTTATTGTTTGGTATTCAATAGTCAATGTTATACTGGTAAATGTAAGAGTAAAAAAATTATTTAAAAGCCAAAATGGGCATGACATTCATGAAGCAATGCAGTAACTTGGGGTATGTATTTTGAAAAGAATGCTGTAGTATGTAATTCTTTTCATGAGAAACTTCACACAAAACTGTTTTAAGTTTGTCTAAGGTGAAATTGTATAACTAATAAAAGCAAATAAGATTAACACAATTGATTACATTTGTGTGTGCATGCAGTTAATGTAATTAATAAACATGATATAGCTTATAGACAGTTGAACATTTTCAAAGAAATAAAAAGATGCAAAAATTTTTCATATCCTTCCATTTTATTTTGAAATTATTCTATATTCAAATTCTTTTAAAAACAAAGGCATTCATTAGATACTTCATACTCATCTATATTCATATATTCTACTTGCTAATATTTCATTAGGGATTTTTATATTCTATTCAGAATGAACATTGTGGTTTTCTTTCTTATTCTGCCTTCGTCTGGTTTTAGTATCAGTATAATACTAACTTCATAAAATTGGAATGACTAGTGTTCCTCATTTTCTGAGAAAGATTTGTAGAGTGAGTATTGTACTTCTTTTCCAAATGATTAGAATTCTGCAGTGAAGCCACCTCGGCTAGGAGATTCATCTTGGGAAGTTTTTACATTATAGTTTCAATTTTATTAGTAACTATGGAGCTAATGAAATAGCTCATTTTACATTGATTAAGCTATGGTAATGTGTGGTTTTTAAAACATTGGTACATTTCATTGAAGTATCACATGTATGTGTCTTGGGCTGGGAATTCAGCTCAGCAACATAGAGCCTGCCTGGTAAGTGTGAGGTCCTGAGTTGAGTCCCAGTTCCAAAAAAAGCAAGCAAGCAAGCAAGCAAGTGAGGGAAGGAGGGAGGGAGGGAGGGGGAAGGAGGCAGGCAGGCAGGCAGTTGTCTGAAGTATTCTTTTATTACTGTGATTTCTGAATGGTTCTCATGGTGCTGTCTGCTTCATGCCTGGTGCTGGTAACTTGGAGCTTCATTCACTCTCCATTCTTCAGACATTTTTCTTAGAGGATCATCAGTTTTAGAGATGTTTTCAAAGATGCAGCTCTTTGTTCCATCAATTTTATTTATCATCTTTTTATTTCCAGTCTCACTAATTTCTACTCTTATCTTTGTTTTCTTATTATCATCATCATCTTACTATCTTTATTATTTTCTTATTATCTTTATTATTCTCATCTTTATTTTTTTACATTTTATTTTATTTTTTATTACTTTTAATGAGAAAGAAATAGCACTGAGACAGTTTCAAAACAGGTTAGTAGGACAGTTATAATAATTAATACAGTTCAATCCCTGGTTCCACCAAAAAAAAAATAATTAATACATTACATATTATCTTTGTAGTAGTTAATCACAGTACAAGATGCATATATATGATCTCTTATCTAAACACTATTAGCACAAATCTTCTCACTGAACTAAGAGAAAGTAGCTGTATATCTATCCTAACTTTATTTATTGATTTATTTATTTATGGTACCAGGGATTGAACTGAGGACCTTGAGCTTGCCAGGCAAGCACTTATTCTACTGAACTATCTTCCCAGCCATATCCTAAGTATTTCATATATATTTCACTATAAAATGGTCTTTCACTAACATCCCTCTTTCTTGTTTTGTTTTGTCAGAGATGGGTGTTCCATTGCTGTTTTTTATTATTTCTTCAACCAAATGCTTAATGTGATTATGTTTTGCTTTTCTTTTTTTTCTAGGCTCTCAAGGTGTAAGTTTTGATTATTTGATTATGTAAGATTGTTCTTGCTCACTGATACATGCTTTCATTGATGTAAGTTTCCTTTTCATTACTGCTATACTTGTGTCCCACAGGGACTGATATGTGGCATTTTGTTTTTATTCAGTTCAGTGCATTTATGTCATTTCCTTCAAGATTTCCTCTGTGATAATTTGGAAATGCTTCAACTATTTAGCATCCAAATTATAGCCTAACTTCCAAGGATTTGCACATTTTCTTATCTAAATTTCTCTCTTATATGAGTGCTGATCATATGGGGCTTAGGGTCCACTATAATCCTGAAAAAATCCTGTTAGCAAATATAGTTACATCTACAGATTCCAGAGATTAGAGGATATCTTTGGAGGCCAATATTCAGCCAATTATAAGATATTTGTTTTAACCATAGAAAAAAGAATTAAGAAAAGAACTAGGCTGGGGCGACACCTTGGTGGTCTAAGTGCCTGCTTGGCAAGTGCAAGGATCCAGGTTCGATTCCCAGTACCACATGCCATGCCAGGCCTGAAACCAGGCATGGCGGCACATGTCTGGTTCCCAGCACTGGGGAAGCTGAGACAGGAGGATCACTATGAGTATGGGCTATATAGTGAGAGGCTGGACCAAATAAATAGATAAGTGACATGTAAAAAAGTTCTTAAAAAGAACTACCCTTTGCTTTTATTCACAGTTGTATATGGGACCATGGTGAGTGGAACTGAGCTGAAAAAGCAACATTTTTTTTTTTTTTGGTGGAACTGGGGATTGAACTCAGGCCCTTGCATTTGCCAGGCAAGTGCTTATTCCACTGAGCTATCTCCCCAGCACCAAGAATCAATAAATTGATAACTTACACAAAAAATGACTTTAACCACAAAGAATTTTCTTCATTTAGTTTTGAGGTCAACCCATTTCATAGAAAGAGCATCTAATGGTCACTTTGCCTACAAATGAATTTATTTATAGTTTAGAAGATTTCACATTATTACGATATGGAACTTTGAATCTATGAACATGGTATCTTTGTGTGGAGGGCACACCCAGCAGCTCTCCTTGAAAGAAGAGTGACTGTCTCCATTTTGACTGAGCCTGATCCTATTTCCTCATATTGTTATGTACAGAGCTGGCTAGAACTTCTGTTTACCTTCAATTGGCCTTAAGCAATGTGTATTGGTCTAGCTGAGGTGCTGGTGATAGTCTTTGAAGGTGATGTGCGTGTTTCCCTGGTAAGCCTGCTGCTCCTTAAAGTGAGCCGGATGGAGACAGGATGGTAGAGCTAATGCTCTGTGCTGCCAGCTGGGATCGAGCCTCCAGACAGAGGCTATGACTTCCTGGGGCTTGAAAGACTACATCAAAGCTGAAGCCCTAGACTTCCCAAAACATTAAATACTATATAATGCAGATTACTCTCTCTGCATATCCTCTCTGCATATGGCAGAGGTAAATGTAGGCCCCACACCTAGCTCAGCTCACAGTAGTCACCTCCTTCCCACAATTCTCAGTCAATCC